>AZYM01000312.1:0-48667 GCA_000611715.1 Scolecobasidium constrictum UM 578 | reverse complement strand
ATACTAAACAAATGCCGCATCGTCGGTCTTCCATGCGGACAATTCCACGGCTTATCCAGCTCCCCCATATGCCTAACCACCCTCTCCATCTGCCTCGGCGTCAACGTCTTACCGACCATGATACTCGACCTGCAAGCACGCATCGCGAACATCTTGCGCACTTTGGAGGGACGCGGCACGTGGGCGCTGTTGCTCGAGGTCTCGGGGTGTTCGGAGAGTAGGGCGAGGAGTTCCTCGAGGTCGGAGAGGGAGAAGGTGACTTCGCGGGACATGGGGAGGGAAGTGAGTTTGCAGCGTTGGCCGACGGGTGAGTCGCCTGATGTGTCGATGGTGATTTCGAAACCGTTCTTCTCTAGTGCTGCGGCATGATTGAGGATTACTTCCTCCTCGATGGCCGTTAAGTCCAGCTGCTTGGGATGCACGAGTCTTTGATTCTGCACGATGGTCTGAGACTGGAGTCGCTCGAAGTTGTATTTCTCGTCCGAGGCATGCTGGTCAATGATGAAGAGCTCGTCTTGTCCACCTGCCAAGTCTGTGGTTTGAGACGTTCGGGTGGCAAGGATGAAACCAAGATTGAATTGCCCAATGATGCGCATCTGGCTAAAGTCATTCTTGGAGACCGTGAGCGATAGTCGTTCCTCTGCGGTCTTTGTGGCTTCAGTGTCATCCGCTCCATTGTCCATCGTAGACTGTTTAGAGACGAATTCATCCAAAGCCCGCGAGAGCTGCTTCAGACCTCGTTCCACACGAACAACAGAAGTCTCGAGTGTCTGCATCAGCTGCAACGTCGAGTCTTTGCGTATACGACTCTTCATGACACTTGTCGCGCGTTTGACATGGTCCGTAGACGGCCGAGCAGCACGCTCCTCAGCAAGCTCAATCATCTTGGCAATTCTGGCTTCTTCCCGTGCCTTCTTCTCAGCATCGTCCATGTACTCGTCATCCGTCCCGTCTTCCGAAGCTAGAAACAAAGCAGAGTCCAAGTTTGGCTCATTGTCGTCAACCTCAGCTTCAGGCTGATCTGACTCCAAACTTGTGATTGTGGCGCTCATTGAAGAAGTCAGCGGATGCTGCTTGGTGGTAGGGTGGCTCTTGGATCGCAGGGCCGAAGAGATCTTCACGACAGCCGACTCATCGTCACTCTCGACCTCGTCATCATCGGAGTCAGCAGCCTCATTTGTGCCTGGTGCACTGAATGCTCGCAGACTGCTGACAAAACCGCTCGCTGGACCGCCGGTCTTAGCGCCGTTGGTCGAGAACTTCGGTGTATGAATGCGCCGTCGTTTGTTCTCGGGTGTGCCCAGAGTCATGCTTGTCGTCTGGTCACCGATTGTAATGGTAGCCACGTCTTGTGGTGTTCTCTTTGGTCGCATCCGATCGAACGCATTGGGCACGACACCAGGCGTGGTCTTTTGAGGCGTGTTCGACACGGATGGAATCTTCTCCTCGGGTGTTCCAGCTGGTGCTTCTTCGACAGCTTTCTCCAAGTCGGCTTCGTCTTCGCTGCTAGATGGCTCTGCATTCTCTTTTCCTTTGTCTTCCGCTGGAGGGGCGGCGATGCCCATGCGAGCATTGAAATCCTGGACAGGGCGAGACAATGCCGCTACCGCCGCTGCAGGAGTCGCAATACCTGTACTGGCGACGGTGGCGCTGACTTGAGTGTCTTTCGAAGCGACATCGACCGTTTCTTGCTTGTCTGCCTCCCCATCGTTCGCGACACTTGATTCTGCTTCTTTTGCTGTTTTGTCTGCCTCTCTCCTCTTTCTCGCGGCGAGTGCAGCCATGGTAGCTTTGGTGACGCTCTCACGAGTTTCAAGATCGTCACCTTCGGCTGTGCGACGGATTATGCTGGAGGGGTGGGCAGCACCACCATCGTTCTGGGAGCTCGATGAAGCCTCTTCGTCCGCCTCCTTCTCAACTCCTGGTTCTGTGACCTTCGTAGGCCTGGTCACCGACAGAGGCTTGAAAGAGGGAAGCTTCTTGATGCTAGGTGTTGCAGCTTGAGGCACGCTCTGGTCGTGCTTCTCGAAGAGCTCGGTCAAGCTGTCTTTTAGTGCTTCAAGCAGAGCTGTCTGATCATGTAAGAGGATGGTTCGCTTGTCCGGCGAGACATTGACGTCATAAGCGTTCGTATCGAGCTCCAGATTTGCGAAGATGAAGGGCGCTTGCGTGGTGTTGTAGCCTTTATATACCTCATTGATGGCTTTGGCAACCTGTGGCAGTGCACATGGTCTTGCATTGACAAAGAACATCTGGCGATCTGGTGTTTGTCGACCTTCACCAACGACCGGCCGACTGATGTGCCCCTTCAGTCGCACTTGCTTGGCATCTGTATCTGCTTGTGTCGACCAGTTCCGTGCCGATTGTGTCGATGCTGTAGTGGGGTGCAGCTCCAAGGTAAGATCGAGTGGTACGAGGGCCACAAGCGTCTTCGCACCATAGACATTGGCGATATTCTCCCTCGTCGTGGGATTGGCCTTCGTGGAGAAGACGACCACCTTCTTGCCCTTGCTTGGTGAGTTGCTTACGGAAAAGCGGACGCCTGTGCTGATACATGCATACGCATGCAGCAGACCTTGCACCTTGCCATACTCTCTCTTGATGTTCTTGTCGAGCTCCCTCCTTCTGACAGGCAGATTCCTGAAAATCTCTTCGACTGCCACCGTAGTGCCCTTCTGACTTGGCACCACCGTCTTGGACTTCACCTTCCCACTCGTCTCAAACTCAAGTTTGGTCGCTTTTGGTGCATCTTCAGCTCTTGAAGTGACGACACTCAGCTTGCTCAGAGCGCATAATGAACTCAATGCCTCGCCTCTGAACCCGAATGTGGTCAAACTCGTCAAGTCGTCATAGCGTGCAAGCTTGGATGTGTAGTGTTTGAGGGCAAGCGAATCGAAGTCTTCAGGGGCGATGCCAGCGCCATTATCGGCAACCTCAATGCTGTCTAGACCGTTGTTCTTGAAGCGGATCTCGAGAGATGTGGCGGACGCGTCGAGAGCGTTTTCGACAAGCTCTTTCACCACCGAGCAGAGGTCGACAATGACTTGCCCAGACTGGATCTGGTGGACCTGTATATCATCAGCAAATGCACGCGGGGAGATTGATCATTATGGTTGTACCGAGCTGCCCTCGATTGGCTTGATCGTGGCCATGTCATGTCATTTTCTGGTTGTCGCATCTGAGATGCAGAGTCGAACGCCCTGACGCCTGTTCATGTGACGACGCGTTTCGCATTAAGCCTTATTTAGTCTGCTCTCATATTCACACCATTTGACAACTACCGCATAAGAGGTACAATCTCCACTAACTTATAATACTATTGCCGATCCCTACTTGCATCTCAATGATACATGAGCTTCTGCTCGACGCCTAACATCACGTGTGATGCTCACTAGACCGCGAGACCGCATCTCTTGGATAGAAACCAACACATGTCTGACGCGTACAATTCATCAGGTGCAATTTCAGTCGCCGCCCTCAAGCCATCGAAAGCATCCGATGACCTTCGCGACACGTTCATTTTCAATGGATGGCGCGAATGCGAGTGCAGATCGGACTTAATTTTTCCACAACTCTTCTTTGATGTACCATGATCCGATGAGGTGATGCAAGTGGCTATAGTGATTTAATGTGTTGATAGGAGTCACGAGAGGGACAGCGCTGGGCAGAAGTCCAGTTTGCTTCGCTTCGCTTGTTAAGATGAATCAACCATATCTCACAGCACCAGCATCCTCCTTAAACCAGTCCTCGCTCGCCGCACTCTCTTCCGCAGACGCGTAATTGATGATCGTGCTCTTCATCGTTGTGTATGCATGATACGCCTCGAGACCATTCTCGCTGCCAACACCAGAGCTTCCAACCCCACCCCAAGGACTGCTTGGATCATTCCGGTGATGTGTGTTCACTGCTGCCATTAGTCTCCCATTCACCTGGTCCTTTAAGCAGACAACTTACCCCAACATATTCCGGACTCTATTTGCTCACTCACACGGAAAATCTGGCTTACATCTTTGGTCCATATAGCCGCACCAAGTCCAAATTCGCTATCATTCGCGAGCTGCAGAGCTTCCTCTTCTTTGTCAAATCCCACCACCACGATGACAGGACCGAAGGCTTCTTCCTTCCATAATCGTGTGTCCAGGATCTTGGCTGTCAGCGAATCTGCAAGCACTGTTGGTGGGAAGAAGTATCCTTTCGAGAAGTCCTGGCCAGGCACGCTGCCCATCATGCGCTCTCCACCTGACACGACATGCACGCCTTTCTGCTTCGCTTCATCGACCAGAGCGATAACATTATTCAGCTGCTTCTGAGAGATCATTGGTCCCATACTAGTCTTGCTGTCCTTTGGATCACCCATTCTTTTTTGAATCGATGCCACCTTGAGCTTCAGCTTCTCCAGGGTCATGGGCAAGATATCGTTCTGCACAATGATACGCGTAGCAGCGATGCAGGTCTGTCCGCTGGCGATGAACGAACCAAATGCTATCCCATTGACTGCGAGATCGAGATCTGCTCCTCGGAACACAATCAATGGGGCTTTACCACCGAGCTCTGCTGTGTAGTGTGCAAGATTCTGACCAGCAATTGCCCCAATCGCTCGACCAGCTGGCGTGCCACCAGTGACATCGACCTTCTTGACCAGTGGATGTGACACCAGAGCCCTGCCGACACTGGCTCCATACCCATTGACGACGTTGAAGACTCCATCTGGCACTCCAGCTTCCTTAAGAACTGGACCAAGCATGAGACTTGTGATCGGTGTCAGCTCAGAAGGTTTCAGCACGATGCTATTCCCTGCAGCAAGTGCCGGCGCAATCTTCTTAACAGCAATCAACAGCGGATGATTAAACGGCGTGATCTGCACCACAACTCCAAGCGGTCTCCTGTCAACCCAATTGTGCAATTTGCCTGTCGTCGGAAGCACGGGCCGTTCTTCCACTCGGATGAGGGACGCATAGTACCTGAACCACTTCACTAGCGATGGGACCTGAGCATTCATTTCGCGAACAGCGCGGCCAGTCTGTTGGACCTCGATTGGGATGAGCTTGGGGAGTGCATCTGTGAGTAGTGATGCGATTCGATCGAGTACGTCGGCGCGGACATGACGAGGTGCCTTTGACCAGACGCCAGACTTGAAGGCTTTGTGTGCGGCTTGGATTGCGATTTCGACATCGGCCTCGGAAGCTGCTTGAACGCTGAATCCTTGTTAGCGATAACTTCTTGGATCAAACGAAGAAACAGCATACTGTGCGAATATCTCGCCCGTCGCGGGGTCTTCTACTGGAATTCTTCATTCGCTATCAGTTTGATTATTTGTACCGAGTTTGAGTACGGCTCTTACGGTTCGCCATGTCCGTCGGTGTCCTTGCCATCGATCCATAGAAGGTATGCATTCGCCGACATGATTTTCCGATGTCCGGCAAGATGTATGACTTGATTCAAGCAAAAAGATATCAATCGCTTTCATCAAGACCGTTATCGATTGCAACGTCCTCGAAATCAGATCGGTCTAGCTCGCCCCACAAATCAATGGTATCGCGTGCCAGAAACGTGCTTCCCTCGTCAACATATTCTCGCTTCCTCTAGGGCCATTTCAACTTCTAAGATAGTAGGAACCGATGTTGCTTTCGCGGCCAAAATATGCATTGCAGTCTATTTGTCTTTCTCTACCTAGTGGCCTCAAGCCAGGCTCACGACCCCGCAAAAGGACGAGCAAGGGCAGCATGACACCACGCCCACCAAACAGCAAAAAGAAAGAGTCTGAACCCAATTCTGGGTCTAACCGCGATTCGAACGCGGGGCCTCTCGCAAGCTCCAAGCCTGAAGGCTCGAGGGTGCATTCGAGTGTGTCCCGAAGCGACTGCACAGTGTCAGGATGGCGGTTACAGTCTGGATGATCATAATTACGTACGAATCATACCACTAGACTAGAAAATCGACCTGGTTAGCATTGCAACAGAATGCTAGGATTTCGGTAAGACGAACCCATTAGACCATTGGTCAGAAAACAGCAAGCATAAATTTCAAGTGACAATATGACACACACATGCACGGCCTACTCACAGTATAAACATCTGCCGCTCCGATTGGCTCACTGGCTCGGAAGCTACGCACACTAAGCCCAATCTGGCTAGGAAGCGTCGGGCGGCCCACGCCTTTGAGATGGAGAGAGAATAACACCATCTATGCAACTGCACAATGAACATAAACTACGGAGAACTACTCAGCAGCGGCGCCCGAGGATTGTAAGTCTCCAACGAGATCGACTGCGCCGAACCTTTGCGAGGCCTTGGCGATTGTGGATGATACAAATCATGAGCAACACTCTCATCACCCGCAAGATGCAGATCCCAAAAGTCCTTCGTCTTTTCCTTCTCCTCTCTCCTAAGCAGTGCCCTGCCGCGCTTAGTCAATCGCATGACAATGAGGAAGACAATTAGCTGCAATGCCAGACATGCCCCCACCAGGCCAGGATATATGGTTTCTGCGTTGTGCCGGCGCGTTGAGTTCGGATCCAGGATGACCATGGCGTTCTGCCGACCTCGCGAGAAATAGCTACTCCAGCAGACACAGCTGTTGTAAAACCCGCATGTCGTCAGCAAGATGATGACGAGAGCAGGAATTGCGATCAATGCGTCCTTGATGAGCGTGAATCTCCAGTGCCACTTGCCGCGAGCGAACTTTGAGGTGTACATAATGTGGGTGATGAAGGGAGAGATGAGCCAGACGATGAACACTCCAAGCATCGGGAAATGTCGACATGTGAGCCCAAAGGTCGGTGTGAACCAGATAATGAGGAACGAGAACGATTCGGCAAAGACCAGTGGCAGCGCTGCAATGACAAGGAGTATCCATTTACTAGTCTCCCGCTTTTGCCATCGCTCAGAGTCCAGGTTCGTCCGCGGCACGACGTGGAATAGCTCCTTGTTGGCATAGTATGTGTAGATGGATCCAGACCACGCCTGCGAATCGTGGAACGTTGAGTATCTCTGTGGAATGCCCCATGCATACGATACTTTTGGCTGCGAGAACATGCGCAAGTCACGGATCTCGACAGATCGGCGCTGCGTTCTTTGCGCAGCTAAGCTGATTTCGAGCCGCGACGTAGGATCTGCTGTGGCTGGCGGAGACTTGAGCAGACCATCTGAGGCCTTGTAGACTAGGTCGTTCTGTACGCGATGGCTTTCTCGGGCAAAGCGCTCCAAGGCGCGGAGACATGTCCGACGCGAGGTGAAAGTGGGAGTAATGTTGCTAAGCAGTGCCAAGGTCAAGAGCCAGGAGAAGAACATGGCGACACCAATCCGTCCACCCGGCTGAGATGAGCTCGTACCACCCACGGCATCAATGAAGGCTCCAACAACAGTATGCACGAATCCAAGGATTGCCAGCCAGGTTCGAGACATCTGGTTCTGCGTGCTGTCTGACAGCTCATCCGCAATTCGTCGTAGTAGGAGATGAATCGCATCCTTCCCTTCCGAGTTCAAGCCATCCACATTCACAAGCTGGAGGTAGTACTTGTCAGGCGACTCATCGATATCGATCAGCTCATGAATGGCGGCTAGGATGGTGGCGCGATCTCGAATGTGGTTTGGATCTCCGCTCGATGAAAGTTTGGCTGCCAGGTCCCAGCATCGGTTAGATGCCTCAAGCTTTGTCAACAACGACCAAGCAGAATCGATCGGATCGCCGAGGAGGTGCAGGATTGTGAGGAGCGACGTCGGCTTTCCGAGTACTGCAAATTGGACGTTGCCGATCAAGATGATGACCGGGATGAGCCAGACTGTCAAGCGTGGACCAAGATCTTTGTACCAGTCGAACTTCTTGCCACACTGTGCTTCGCAGCCATCGATTGTGAGCCAAAGCTCTCCAGGAGTGGACTTCGGTACGCCGCCCAAGCGATAGAAAATCGGATCATTTGGTGACATGGTCCCATTCTGAAGAGCTGCTGCAACGTCCGCATTACATTTCGAACGGTCCAGTGCAAGGACCGAGCGGGCGACGAACAAAAAGGAAGTAACAAGTATGAGCGTAGCCCTTGATAGGCGCATCTTCGTAACTTTGGACTCCAAACAGCAAGGATGGAGACAGGACTAAAGTAATGTCAGCTTAATAGTTGTCGACGTCCTTCGTGCAAACATGGACATTATATATGAGAACAATATCTGGACGGAAGCTTCAAAATCCATCTCTTCGACAGACTGAACGAGGCGCAGATGACACGGAGACGCTCCGTTGACTCGAGGGTGGTCAGTCTGCCACTATCGCCAGGAGACATGGCCTACGACCAGCATGAACAGCCACAACTACACGGGATGGAGGAGCGCGATGTTTCTGCCTTGCGGAGGCCATTTGAGCTCGAGAACAGAGACGGACCCTCGCAAAAAGCGTGCGTTGGAGATTGGTTTTATGCTGGAAAGTATAGGACTAAGTGCAATACATCGAGATGCTAGATGCTCGAGAGGCATTCCTGCTTCTAAGCATCGTTGAAATGAGATCAAAAGGGCGTCTTTTGAGGTCTTTGGAAGCATTCGGGAGAATTGATGTGCCCTTGGGAAATATATTCTGATACTGCGTTTGGACCAATGATCTGCCCACGTGCACATTTGTGGCTTTCGCAACGTGCTCGGATTGCACCCAACAATGTCGAGGGAGTCAAGAGCGCAGAGCATGGTCGTCCATCCCGTCTCCTCTAGAGTACGAAAGCAGTGCCACAGATGTGGGATGTCAAGCGTGTGAGCATATTCTTAGAAGTGCTCAGCCTGATGTTCGCGAGAAGCAGCATGGATTTCCCCTAAAAATAGGACGTTCGTACTGCAGTATTTCTACCCATATGAGCTTTGGGCATCATCACGCGGCCATCAGAGACCAAATTTTGAGCTCCCGCCAATTGTATTCCTTAAGCAGATATCTTCTTCGAAGTGTGGTCGTGGGGTGACGCTAGAGATCTCAGTGCGACCACTTCCGTGCAGGATGCGAAATTCTTCTTTGTGTACCGATGCCGAGCAACGTGCGAGCTGCAATGTCTGCTGTTTCCGTGTAGAGTTGACATGATTTGTGTATGGTGTCAAGTGTTACCTTCTGTCTCCGTAGCGCAAAGCAATAGATTGGGGAAGCTCGAGAGCCGAGGCAGACCTGCATCAACATTTTTTGCAATACGAGAAGACTGTCATTGCCAGTCTTTGATGTTGAAATCAAAGGCTCCTGCTTCAAGATACAAGAGCTCACTTACATCTAGTATATCGCAAGCTCCTCACAGGTCCTTGTACCGCATAAACAACAGGTCGCGGGACTGCCTCGGTAGTATTTACTCTCGCCCACGTCAAAATGTCTCTCTTAGCACAAACGCAAGAGGATCCTGACTTTCAGGAAATCGAGATCTCGAGAACATTATCTCACGATGGTTTGGGACACACACTGATGGCTCAAACATGGAAGAGTCCTGAGACAATTCCCTACCTCCAATCGTTCTACCGACCACAATCATCAAGCCGTGACGCTGAAGTCAGACGATTCTATGCGTTCGGTAATGGACTGAACTCGCATCCTCACATACTTCATGGCGGTGTTCTGTCAACGGTGCTTGATAGCACGATGAGCAACACATCGGGCTTGATCTTGCGAGATGCTGGATATGAGAATGCATCGGTCGTGACAGTACGTCGTAACTTAGTCTGCGCAGATACACGGGATGTGCGATGCTAATCAACCCATCAGGCACAATTGACAGTCAACTTCAAAAGCCCGGTGCGCACTCCTGGCACGGTCATGGTCCGCTGTTGGCTGAAGAAGATGGAGAATGACGGGCGCAAGATCTGGACGGAAGCCGTGGTCGAGAGCGGTGAGAACGGTGAGATAGTACATGCTCGTGCAGAAGGTCTATGGATCAAGATCAAGGCTTCAAGTGTGAAGATGTGATCCTTGAAGATCCCACCTTCGTGCAAGGATCACGGAGTCACCTCCGATGTAACATGAAATTTGGTGTGATTCCGATGTAGGACTGGTGCCTGACATGCATCAAATTTGGAGTCATAACTTCACCGCTGTGATTGTTATCTTCTATAAGCACGGTGATCGCAGTAAATGAACATGAATGACTCCCGCCGCTAATCTCTTGAATGTAGCATCCTCCAGCACTCTCAGTCCAGAAAGCAACGCAGGTTATGGCCAGTACCAACGACCGAACGCCATTGCTTCCATCGCATGATCATGACCACGACAATGCTGCCCTACAATGCTTCTCACCTTCGCGCAGATCTGTGAAGAGCTTTGGATACTCCTTTCAACTTCATTACCTCTCATCTGCACGTCACTTCTGCAGTCTAGCCAAGTAGGCATAGCATTGATCTTTGTTGGTCGGATAGGCGAGAATGAGCTCGTTGCAGTGAGTCTGGCAACATTGACAGCCAATGTGACGGGTTGGGCGGTTTATCAAGGCCTGGCATCTGCCTTAGATACTTTTTGCCCGCAAGCCTATGGCGCTGGACTGTTTCATCTCGTCGGGCTTCACACGCAACACATGCTCGTCTTGTTACTTTGCGTGAAAGTCCCCATTTGCTTTCTGTGGTGCGTATGTGTTCATATGAGCCCTTTCGGACGTTGCCTTGGAGCATCTGAAGGGCCGACGAGCAACTCCGATTATCCCAGGCTTGTCGAGAGTCGACACCCATGCTGAACTCAATCTAGGTACAATTCATACCACTTGATCAAGATCTTGGTCGACAACGACGACGTGTGTCAAATGGCACAGAGTTTCATGCGTACTCTGATTCTTGGTTGTCCCGGCTTCGCTTGCTTCGAGTGCAGTAGAGGATTCCTGCAAGCCCAAGGATATTTCGCTGCTGGACTCTACGTGTTCGCCGCTTGTGTCCCCATCCAGATCGTGCTCACTTGGCTCTTCGTTGCTCATCTTGAGTACGGCATTGAAGAGATAGCCCTCGCTCTATCTGTGACGCGCACGCTCCTTCCATTTGGTATGGTTATCTACTCCAAGCTCTTGACATCAAGCAAGTGCTGGCGGCGACTGACCTGGGAAATCTTCGAGCACTGGTCAACCTTGCTGAGACTAGCTTTCCCAAGTTTGGTTATGTATGAAGCAGACTGCATTGCATTCGAAATGCTCGAAGTGATGGCCGGTCGGATGGGTATACCTGAGCTAGGAGCGCACACTCTGCTCATCACCCTGTGCGGCTTCATTTATCGGACCCCATTATCTTTAGGTGTCGCTGCCGGTACCGAGTTAGCCAGACGTCTTAGAGAGCGCTCCCTCGATCATGCTGTTGAGGCAACAAGGATGAGCATTGCGCTTGCCGGCGGCATTGCAATGACGGTCTTCATATCGCTGAGCGCATTGCACAATGACATCCCAAGGCTGCTGACCACAGAAGAGCAAATCGTGCGACTCATGCAGCCAATCCTGCCAATCCTGGGTGGCTTCATGTTCTTTGATGCGTTTGTCGGCGTCATGAATGGCATCCTAAGAGGCATCGGAAAACAAAAGTATGGCGCAACACTTCAATTGATCGGATATTACATGATTGGTTTACCAGTCTCTGCTATGACTGGCTTTGGGCTGCGTTGGAATTTGAAAGGTCTTTGGACGGGCATATCCGTAGCGATGATTGTGGTTGCTTCATTGGAAGCGGTGTACCTGCGATCGATCGACTGGGAGCAATTAGTGAACGATGCCACGGAGCCCAACGTTGCGGAGCAAGAAGATGGTCGTTGACCCGCGCCTGACCGGTATGTCTGACCATCTACTGACAGTTTCACGTTGTTGGGGAAGCAATTCGTGATTTTGCATGTGCACGAAGCTGAGAAAGCAGATGTCAACACTTCATCTCCCTCGCCTTCATCTAGATATTGAGTATTTCTTCTCGATCGTGGACCATCGATTCATCCCGCTGTTGTTTGCCGAGGCAGCGGCGCACGGAGGAGGATAGGTCCCTGAATTGTGGTCTTATAAACACCAGCCAATGTTTGGATGTCGCTGCTTGACTACGGCCGGAAGCTGCATGAGAATGGTCAGCATACAATATTTAATGACATTTCGACATCGCGATGACTGACCTTCTTCGGTGACAGACGAATGGTCAGATCATCACCATCGATCGGCCCAATGATACCAATGCCCGGCTTTAACTCGTCCATCTTCGGGAATGGCTGACGTCTGAATGAACCATCGCTACTCTCAGCAAGTTGTAGCTCGACATCATGTCGGCAAAGTAGAAAGGCAAGGGCCATGAAGATCTCCTGTTTGGCAAGGAAGCGACCTGGGCAATATGTGACGCCCCCACCGAATGGCCGATAGCTCGGATTCTGCGCGAGCTTCGTGTCCTTCAGGAAGCGCGTCATGTCGAATTCAGCAGCATTCGCTCCAAATATGGCCTTGTTTTGATGTAGCTGGCGGTAAGGGATCAGAAGGCGCCGACCAGCTCGGAGCGTGTACTCGCCGATCTGAGTATCGGCAGTGACATATCGTGCGGAAGCGGATGAGTTGCACATCCGCAAAGTCTCATGCCACAACGCTGTCAGATGCGGAGTGTAGTTTTGTAAAGATGCAATGTCGAGGCTGCCGTTGGGTCTGAATGAATCTTGCAGCTCGGATGTGACTTTTCTGACGAGTTCAGGATCGTGGAGCAGAAAAGCAAGCATCCAGAAGAGCAGTTTGTACGCGTTTGTGTTGACGCTGTCCATTATCAGCGAAAGTCCGTCAAATTTGTTGACTGTACTTACACCCAATAGATGAGGGCGATGAATTTCGAGATGTCGAGGACGGAGATTCCCAGTGCCTTCATCTCCGCTTCCTGCATCTCGATGAACCAACTTGCACCAGGCCGCTGGTCTTTTGGCAGCTCGAAATACCGTTGGACAGCAGAGACAAGTGCATCTTTGCTCTTGTGCATGTCTTGAGACAAGAACCTGGGATATCGGTACATGAGCTTCCAGCTCACATTGTCGAAAGCCAGAAAGTCTTCCAACAAAGATGGGTTGAGCTCCAGGAGTGCATCGCCGAAGATTGACCGAGCTGCGGCTCTCAGTAGGATGTCCTCGCACCAGTGAAGCAAGGAAATATCCTTGTGTGCTCCTACATCGGATAGCAGGTATCTCGGGTCGGTCATGAGAGGCCACCTGACGCTCTCCTCAATGAATGTGCAGGTGATCTCGCCAAGCTCGGTCAGTCTAGGACCAGGATACAGCTGTTCGCGATAAAAGTCCACAGTCAGATGGGCAAGAGGCTTGTAGTGCGGGTTGCCACTAAGCAGCTGACTTCCTGAGCCATCTCTATTGGGCTTCCAGTAGACTTTGTCCAATGCTGAAGAAGTTACATCGAAGCCCGCCATGAGATCTCGCAGGAAGACATCCATAGTCAGGGACGGTGTATTGCGATATCTGCCCCCGACATCCATGTTAGTGGCAACTGGCAAGAGCGCAGAGGGTAGTGCTAATTAGTGCATAAATCTCAAGACGAGGAAGAAGATCTTAGAACATGTCGACCGATTCTAAGATCACTAGAAACGGTTTAAGATATTCTAGGATCCTGTGGAATATGAGCAGAATTGCAGGACCCTCTGCGCATACTGAAACCAGCAATGTAGACTTACGCTGCGACCACGTCCTGTGGAGCTGTGATGATGTACATGACTTCTCCACCCAACGTTATGCTGAAAGGCTTGCGATCATCACCGAAGTATAGCCGGCCATAAGTCAACGTGCTGTAGGCGTCGCGAATATATGAGATGGCATGGCCCAGGAACGGAATCCAATATGGGAGCTCTCTAGGCTCTTTCGTGTTGAGCAACGGCTGTATCGTGAACCTCCACAGGCGCCACAGGAGCAACAACCACAGAGGAGAGAGGAGCAGTAGTGTTTGACTGCTTGGCACCAGTGCGGTAATAGTACCACCCATCTTGACTTCTTCGTGATAAAGAGTCAAGCCAGTATGAGAGGAGCCCACTAAAGAAGAATGCTGGATTCGATGTTCCCATGCTGTTTGACTTCTCTAGAATATCTGAGAGGCATATATAGTCCATCGAGTGTTGGAGTCGAGTAGGTTTGGATCTGTTCGATAACATCGCGGTCAAGAGGGTCCTCCGGAATGCTGACTTCCCGAGTACTATGATAGCAAAGTCAGCAGCGGCATGCGAGACCAGGATCTGGATAGTCATCCCGTGGGACTTCGGGCCGACAGCAGATGAGCTGTGGAGGGGAGTAGTACTGAATCCTGCACATAGCGGGTGCAATTGATCGGTAAGAGGTCACAACAGCTCATCTGCAGATTGCATGTCCAGCAAATGCCGTATCCCAGTCTATAGCGGTTCTCGACCAGAGTGTTGGGCAAGCAGTGCAGGAATCCTTGGTGTTGATCGCTCGCAAGGGCCCCACTCGGTAGACACAAAGGATCACGATAGGTGCAGAGCGAGCCAAGATACCCGTCGTGCCCCGGGAAAATCCTGCGGGAAGACCGTATCGACGCTAACTCATGTTCTGCGCAAGCCAGAGCCCACATACGTAGCTTATCTAGCTTGATTGGCACGGAGAGAGCCAAACCCGATAGCTTTAGCGAGCTTCGCTGCACGTGTCAGAGCTGTTCATCTGCTTGGCAGACGTCCTTTTTGGCCTGATGCATTTGAAGGAATCAAAGGATCACATTGCAGAATCTTCTACAGTGCGCGTTGCTTGCTCCTTCGGGTCTTGTCTCCGACAAAAGGATCAAGTTGAGATCTTGCTGTCGTGAGCCAAAGGATCCTTTTACTGTTGCAATGACCAAAGAGCTGGGAATGATTAACACGTATCTCGATGCTGGAAAACGGTGATAACCAAAATTTCCACGACCAGAAGCGGATTCGTCCCTGCTTAGACCTGTATCACATGCTCCTGGCAGAGTAGTCGATACACGTCATGGTCCATACAAACATTACGCCGGAGACGCTCTGATCGCTGCTGCCTCGAAAACTTCGGAAGGCTCGCTTACACTCTGGCAACAATCGACTCTGCAAAGGCATGTGTAACAGATGGTCCTGACTGGCTGGCGTATGCAAGCGATAGGCGAAGGTTGACTGTAGCTGCGTACGCGACTTGCAGACGACAGCGCAGTGCCATGCTCAGCAGAGTTTACAGTACAGATGCTGTCTTCCACGGACATCCCTGCGCAACGATCGAGCTGGAGTAGATCTGAAGCGTATGGTTGAGAATATTCCGGCAGGATTTGCGGCGAGCATGAATCCTTCGTGGGTGCCTTCGCAATCGCAGATGTCTAGGCATGGCAGCAGACCAATGCATTGGTAATTGTTATACTGGTTGCTCATCTGGCCGCATGTAGACTCGCCAGCTCGTCTCAAGTGTCGAGGTAGTGAGCTGAACAGGCGGACATCAAGGCGTATTGGCGTGGGATCGTAGCGAGGTTTACCTGCGCGCGAAGTCGAGACTGAATGAGAGACATTGTCCGGACGCAAGTCAGGCATGACTGTGAGGATGGTCAGTTTGAGGTCATGTATCTTATTTACTGAATGTGCCATTCCTTATGAATTGGTGACAGTATCACCGCATTCAACGTTCTGCTCAGACACGAATATGCTGATACAAGCCTGTCTCGGGGGCATTCCCGAGCTTGTGCTGGACAGCGCCCTCGTTCTTGTTGCTTTCGTGCTCCTCCTTCTTCAGCGCATGCTGCAAAGCGTCGTCCAATACCACAAAGCATGTCCAGTACGTCGCTAGACAACGACAATCTATGCAGCCGTTGACAAGTCTGCAGAAAACAGGGTTCGTTGTGGGCTTCCAGACCGTCATTGGAAGCTGGTTCAATGCGGTTCATTATCTTTTTCGTGCCACTGATGTCTTACAATCGAGCTATGAGAAAGTTAGTGGTGCCCCAAAGGGTCGCAGCAGAGACTGACATAACAATGCTAGGCTGGTGGCAGACCATTCGCCATAGCGACGCCCGAGAATCACCATGTCGTCGTATCGTCGCCGTCACAGATCGCAGAACTTTTAGCGGCACCCCAACAGCAGCTCTCATTCCATGCTACCATCACAGATGTCAGTCCTGTGCTTTCGTTAGGACAAAGTCAGATCATAGACTCATATTGTCATAGCTCTTCAGACCAAAACACACGATGGCTGGGATGGAGCTGAGCGATGACCCGAAGAAAAATGAGCCTGGAATACACATGCGAGTTCTCCGTGTTCTGCTGCCATCATCAGCTCATCGAGTGATGGCGGCCCTTGAGCATGCTATCCAAGAGCATATTGGCCGTGAGGTGCAATCCGTTTCCACTGCTGGCTTAGGTGGGTGCGTAACCAATCCAAGATATTGCTAGCTAATGTAGGTTCGTTGGAACAGGCGGCGGCGCCGTGAGAGCCTACCCAATGATTAGACGGTTGACAACTAAGCTTAATGCAATCGCCTTCTTCGGAGAGGCACTTGGTGAGGGGGATCCGGATAAAATGGTAGAGATTATGCTGATATCAGTCTTAGCTGGTAACCCAGAGTTCCTGGACGCTGCTGAACAATTTCCAATTGACATCTTTGTGACTTCTGAGATCATTCGTCTACTGCCGTACTGTCTTTCGAGGTGAGTTGGCCCATAATTGTCAGAGTGAAAGCTAAAGATGGCTGTCCGAGACCTGTTGCGATGCTCATGACGCGGCGCGATCGTAAGCTCAAGGTCTTTCAGCGCCACTTGCAGCGGCTGGTTCAAGAGCGGCTCGCTTCCAAGTCGAGAGTCGAACACCTGGATTGCGTGCAGTGGCTGATTGAGTCTATGTCGAAGAACAATCCATGGCCTCCTGCGAAGATTGTCTCGAAGATCTGCGCGCTATGGTTTGGCTCCGTCCACATTCTGGCTATGGTCAGTGAGTCCAACGTCCTCGATCGATTGTAGCTGACTCGTGCAAGACCTTGACTTACGCACTGTATGATGTCTGCACGTACAGGTCGTACCTTGAGCCACTTCGCGCAGAATGGTATGCTTTCAACATTCGCCGAGAAAATATGTCGCTGGAGGACCAGCACAGAGAAGTCACAACCCTGCCCGTGATGGACAGTTTTCTGCGCGAATCTGCAAGACTTCATCCTGCAACAGCGAGTGAGTAAAGCATAGTTTGGGCTTCTAAGCGTGACTTACACTTCAATCTAGTTGGTGTCCGGCGGAAAGTGATCCGTCCATATACGTTCTCAGATGGATCTCATGTTCCAACAGGCAATTGGGTGTGCATTCCTCAGCGAGCTATCCAACGAGACCCAGCGCTTTATGAGAGGTCCACTGAGTTCGATGGCTTCCGCTTCATTCAGGATAATTCGAAGGCTAAAGCGTTCATCGACATCGACTCCTCGTTTCCGTTCTGGGGAATGGGTAGATCAGCGTGGTAAGCATGATCGATTCAATCAATGTGAGGGCAATTGCTGATAGAAGATGCCTCAGTCCTGGTCGGTATCATGCCTCACTCGTAATGAAACTCGTGATCGGCCATATGATTAGCGAGTACGATATTGAGTTCTTGGACAAAAAAGCGTCGAGGTCATTCAACTGGGGCTCCAATACAGTCCCTCTTGACAGCACGAAGCTGTTGTTCAGAAGAAGAGGCGTGCCATGAGCTCACGAAGCTCGTAATGCAGATTTTCATGGTGAAGTCATTGATGCTAGAATGCGGCCAAGTTGTTGCTCTTGGTGAGAAGAGACATGATGAGGTGATTGAGGTTGACGCGAAGAGGTCGTGCATTTGATCACGTTCCGCGACTCAGCTAGCAGCAAGATAGGATTAGCGCCATCTAGACCCTTGGATCAGCCTTGTCATGCATCTCCGGCAGTGATCTCATTGTCTCTCCGCGGGCCCAGACTCAGGCGCATAGATTATTGCTATCCATGATAGAAGTTTTCACATTCTCATGGCGAAGTTTCCGGAGGTCCAAGGCGGCGGCTCCTTGATACTCGCGTGGCAGGTGCGCAACAGGAATGTGCTTGTAATCGGTGGCGGCGAAGTATGCGATTTTCTCTGATGGCGCGATCTCTCGTCGGCAGATTGAGCTACAACTTACACATTCCGATCTCAGGTCGCTGCTGGTCGCATACTCAACGTCCTCAACGCCGATGCGAAGGTCACCGTCATATGTCCGTCCTCCGGCCTCAATCCTGAGGTCGCGTATCGCAAGGAGCGCAAGCAGATTACACACATCGACCGCAACTTCGAACCCTCAGACCTGGATGACTCCAAGAACATCTCCATGGTCCTCTGCGCCGTCGATGACCCCGACGCGTCTACACTAATATACAAGCTATGTAAAGAGCGGAGAATACCAGCCAACATCGCAGATGTGCCACCAGAATGCGACTTCTACTTCGGATCGGTGCATAGGGACGGGCCACTGCAGATCATGATAAGCACAAATGGCAATGGGCCAAAGCTGGCAAATATCGTGAGGAGACGGATAGCAGGCATGCTGCCTGATAATGTTGGCGACGCTGTCACGAAGGTTGGCGCATTGCGAAAGAAGTTGCGCAAGGTCGCGCCCAACATTGAGGAGGGACCGAAGAGAATGCAATGGTATGGCCGAGACATTCCAGATATCTATGCCATGATTGACGAGCTGACTTGGTTCTGTAGGATGTCCAGAGTTTGTGAGAAGTGGACACTTGACGAATTATGCGCGATGACCGACGAAGATATGGAAGCCTTATTAGGTTTCTACAAGCCAGGAACAGTACCGCGATTAGATCAACTGCGTTTAGGAGAAGAGCCAGGTGTGTACATATTTGATGGATCCTTTGGATGGTCGATATGAGTTGAGAGCGGATGAATTTTCATATATACACGGTGTTCGTCCGGATGCACGTACGATCGTTCAGATTCCTCCAAGCATTTTATATCAGAGGACCGGAAGTATAGACTCGAATCATTCATACTGTTCTACGGTTGTCGCAGACTCATAGTGGTGAAATGTCGGCTCATGATGATGTGGATGATGTGGATGATGTGGGATGGTCAGAGACCATCAATCAGTGTACAGAGCGATACTTCCTGGCTTGAGGAGGCAGAATCCAAGATTTGAGACTACCTAGGCAATTTCAAGATGATAAAGTACCCGTAAATAGAGCTACACGAGCCATAGAGATGGAAAATTGCTTGCACCTGTCTGCTGAACGATAGGGAAAGATAACACACGTTCGCCAGATCCTGTCCGCGTGGATCTCAGCACGTCCCCGGAGCTCCCAGGTACAGGGCAATTTCCGCATCCACAACTTCTTACGCCTTTAACTTCAGCAAGACATTGCAAAATCTGACTGAGCTATCTCTGATATTCTCGAGAATGCATCATGCGCAGAATGTTCGCTGCTACGAAGGTGCCCGGAAAGGCGGATGAAAATACAGACTTCGTGGCGCCTGATTACACGCAAGCCATCAACTTCAAGGTGCTGGCCGCATCCAACAAAGACTTCAGGGACTGTATGACAAGCAACCATGGCAGAATGGACTTCAAAGACGCTGAACATCTAAGGTGTGTATCAAACGCTGCCCAAGAAGATGTCGAGCCCTGATGTGTTATCTAGATGTCTTACTAAAGCACTTCTCCTTCGAGATTTCAAGGTCCAGCTCCATCTTCCAGCAGATCGTCTATGCCCTCCAGTGCCAATCCGCTGGCTCTATGTCCAATGGATACAGCAGCTTGTAGAGACGACTCGACCTGACCTAGCGAGCAAGACAACGACCATTTCCGGGCTCGACATTGGCGTTGGCTCATCGTGCATCTACCCTCTGCTAGTCTGCGCTTCGAAATCGACGTGGCGCATGTACGGCACCGATATCGACGACACAAACTACCAGCACGCTGTGCACAACGTGTCTCTCAATGACTGGGACGACCGCATCAAGCTTCTCAAAACACAATCTGAAAGCCCTCTACTTCCATTGGACTCGCTCCAGGTGGAGAAGCTCGACTTCACGATGTGCAATCCGCCTTTCTTCGCGACGAAAGAGGAAGCACTCGCGACTTTCGCAAAGGACCAACAGCCATTCGCAGCGTGTACCGGTGCCGATGTCGAGATGATCACGCCTGGTGGCGAGACCGCGTATATCCGGCGCATAGTCGAGGAGTCGCTTGTCCTGCGCGACAGGATCCAATGGTGCACTGTCCAGCTGGGCAAGCTGTCATCACTTCATGCGCTGGTCAAGATGCTGAAGGAAGAGTTTGGCTGCATGAATTGGGTTGTCAATGTGCTGCAGCCGAGTGGGCAGACGGTGCGATGGGTACTTGGCTGGAGCTGGATGCCGTACAGGGCACCTGATGATGTTGCGAGACACAAGAGCCTTGTTGGTACTGGTCTGCAGCAGGAGCCGAATGAGATGAGTCTGGCAGCCGGCCTTGTCACCAACCCAGAAGAGACCATCAAGACCGAACTCACGCCATTGCCTCTACAGGTGGATGCCGGTAGTGTGAATGGCGAGCAAACGAGCACTCTTTTGGTTCGTGCGGAGTCAGCGGTCTGGTCACGGGCCGCGAGGAGGAAACGACAACGCGAGATGCAGGATGGAACGTCATCAGCCATAGCATCTATTCGGCAGGAACTGCTCAATGCATTCAAAGTCTCCGTGGTCTGCGATGCAGAGGAGGATGAAGACAAAAATACCTTCTCGGTCCTTGTCCGCTGGACCAAGGGTCAAGATCGTGCGATCTTTGAGTCATTCTGTGGGATGCTGAAAAGAAAGATTACTACTGCAAATGATTAGACGAGCATGAAACCACACATTGACCGAATGACCTCCGAGCGCACCGTGAAATACAGCACCTGTAATGTGGAGTTGAGATTTCTGATGACGCTCTTGCCTCCCACCCTGTCTATCTTACAACACCGGTCTCATGACTTCATCAACCCATTGCAAACACGCCTCATGAATATCTATCCCATTCACATCGTAAGCACGCTGCACTTGCTCAACCTTCCTAGCCAGCTGCTCAAACCTTCTACAGCGCTCAGTCGACGCGTTCCCAGTATGCCTGCTGCTCAGCGCGCGATCTTCGTCTTCCCTCGATAAGATCTCTTCTCTCAAGAGCATTCCATGCAAACGCATCGAGCGTGACGGGCCCGTGATCCTATCTGCCAGGAGCGGCAACAGGTAGTCCCCATTGATACCGTATTGATCTCTCCTCTGATGCGTTCCAACCTCGCCAGGCACGTATTCAGGATCTATGACGAGGTCAGGTCCCACCCAGGGAACTGCCTTGTCATTCTGCTCGGTGAAGCCCCGTCCACTATTCTGCCGCCGACTTGCTCTCTCGAATCGCAGCTCTTGCATCTTGGACACAATAAAATCTTGCCTTTCGTTCCAGCGAACCAGGTTTTCCAGGAACTTGAGCAAGCATCTTGCTTTGTTTGTCAGAACGGTGAAATGGTATACCGTGCCATTCGTAGTCGCTCCTATAATATTATCGGCGACTACACCACAGACCGCATGTTCGCGCTCATGCCAGGGAGCTCGGATCGATCCACGGACGAATTTGGTTATGCTCTGCGGCAAACGTAGCTCGAAGATGGTAGGCGCCGCACTTTGGTTCCGGCGTGTCTTTGGCACATCCAATCCAAATACCTGCCCATTCTTGTCCGCTCCCAGCAACACATCGAATTTGCTGTCCTGCGCGGCTCTCTGGCTTTGAGTAGCTGTGGTGAAGCTTGGGCCATTTGCCGGCTGCCCTTTGTCGGTCCCGTCCGAGCTCTTCTCCAGCTCCAGAAGGAGGTGTGATATGCCAGTCCGCTGCACATTATCCGAGAAAATCTGCTCGAGCTTGGGGATTTGGCTATCGACAAATTGCTGCATTGTGTATTCGTACGCGCAGACCGAATGTTGCGAGGTGGTCATAAAAATTTTGCGCCCTTCGCTGGTCGTGATGTGTATTGCTGGGCTTGGAAGATCGACCTTGCATTGCTGGGAGAAGCTGCGAAGGACAGAATGTTAGTCGGCTGCCCAGTACACGCGAAGAGATGCACTTACTAGGCGTCCACGAAGGAATAGACACGCAGCTCTCCATGTGGTGCAACAAGCAGCTTCGTTTTATCCAGAACAGCCAGCGCTCGCACAGGTCTCTCCTCAAAGTTCTTGATGTATTTCAGGACAAGGGCCAAGCGTCCAGTCTTCTCATCTCTTGACGGAATGAATACCCATAGTCGACCGTGCTCGAGGCGGCGAAGCTTCCCATCAATCATCTTCATCTCGCCCTTGTGGATGCTCGTACCCACAACGAGATACGGGTGCCTGCTACCTCCTCGCTCAAACTTCCACTCACAGGCGCACAGGACTCGCTCCGCAGGCGCGAAGTCCATTTGAATCGCGTCTCGATTCCACGAGATATCATCCGGCGTGATATCCTGGTTGCTATTGGCAGGAATAATGCTCAGGAATCCTCTTGACAAGCGACTCCCCTGCCATCCAGGCTCCGGTACCTTTCGACTTGGCTTGTGTTCATATTTGACGCCAGAAGTGATGATGGCCTCGAGCATGTTCGAGTAGAACAATTTGGTCGGGGTTCCAGACGTATCGTGTGGTGGCATGTTTGGCTCTAGTGAAGTCTGGAAAGTCCTCAGCGGTCGTCGCCGTGGTAGCACTTTCTGCTCATGATACATCGTTGCCAGCAGCATCCTGGTCCCATCATGACATATCAACCTGACATCCTCTGACTCTTCGTCGCACACAATGCCACTTTGGCCGTCGAACTTCGTCACCGGAAGCGATGCCATGGCGGCCAAACGAGGGGTCGGAAAGGCTTCATCATCCACGCTGGTAAGGACGAATCGCTCGAAGATGAGGTCTCTGTCATCTGATCCACCTAGGACCGCAAAAAGTGTTTCTCGATCGCACGTGATGAAAGCGCGAGTTGCGGTGGCATCTTTGGACTGCAAATTCGAAAGGTCAGTGACAAAGTTCAACCATAGAATCACTGCGAGCATTGCATACCAATAGAACAGGGCCATGGCCAATTCTGAAAGTCCTGTGGTGAATCAATATGACGACGTCAATTCTGTCGACCTGCATGTTTGAGTCTGATGATGGCGAAGCGGATTTGCTGTCATCTGTGATGATGTCTGCGGCCCAGAGAACACCCTCTCTCGTTCCACAAAGAAGCGTCGATTCGAGCCAGGCAAGACTTTGGACGATACCGACGCTGCTGATGTCGACTTCACTTGACTTCGTCAGGCGACCGTTGTCCCTGTCCAGAAGATAGAGAAGAACTCTCCCTGAAGAGAATCATGTTAGCATTCACGGACGAGCCAGCACGAAGAGGGGTTGGTATACCTTCTCTTGTAGCAGCCACCAGATAGATATCGTCGACCAGCAAAGTGGTCAACTCCTCCGTCAGAAGCTCTTGATCTAAAGCCTTCAAGTCTTCACCCAAGATTTGTACACGAGACCCGACATGTCCATCTTGCGTTGCTAGGACGAGGAATTCTTCGTCGCATGATGCTAACACAATATGCTCCGGCCAAGATTTCTCCTCGGCAGCTTGTGAACCATCAAACCGCTGTAAAGTGATCATGTTCGAGGTCACGATCGTAACGAAACCTTGGAAGACACCTGCAAATATAGCTTCTTGGTCCTGACTGACGCGCAAGTCGCTAGCGAGGACGTCACCATCGACGGAAATCGTGACTGCTATCGTCTGTCCCGGATACGCACAGATGCAATGAGCTAGGCGCTCCTCGTCTTCAGACAGGATCCATATGTTGCTTGCACCGACCAGGTCGTCTTCGAAATCCACAATGCGATTGATCTCTGCTTGGTGTCCAAGTCGTAGTTCGCTGACAGCGCCAAAAGGCTGCCGACCACTCGTCACAGTCAAGGCCGGGCGAGTGCTGTCACCACCGCTTCGGCAAAGCTGCATATCCATGATCGGCGCCCAATCCGGCATGGTGGTGAGTTTGACCAGCCCCATGATATCCTTCTTCATGCCCTTGATCGATGGCTGTCTCAACATATTGACACCCACAGAATGGAACTCTCCATTGCTCATGCCGCCTGCGGCAATGACGTAGTCTGGTAACTGTGGACTCGGGCAGAAGCTCGCGAATGCTGTGTCGACGTGACAGTTGAGGTCACCAGAATTGCCGACCTCGCCAACAGGGACTGTCCGGCCCGAATGACGTGAGTAGTGCCTCACGACTCCATCCTCTCTTATGAAGAAGACGAACTCTTCCTTGAATTGTGGCACTCGCCCTGGTCGCGCCCAAGCCGTGAATTGAGGTCTGCGTTTAGAGCTGGCGGGAAAGCTAGGGTCAGCATCCCAATTCGACTTCTTGTTGTCGACGTTGCGCATCTCGGTTCTGCCGGTCAAGATGCCAGTGCATAAATCGATCGTGTCACCATGGATCAGTAGGAAGTCTGGCGTGTTGGCCATGGGTATGATCATGTTGCACAGGGACTCTGTTCCACCAGGGACTTTCTGATCCATGAGAATCGTTCGGAAGTTGCGGAAGCCTTCAGACGGATCCCACGCGTAGCACGTCAAGCCGTTGCGACGACCTTTTGCAGTCAGAACGATCATTATCACTTCGTTTGACTGAGCGCCAGGGTTCAAGAACTCCACGCCGACGAGTCGTCCCGGGATCTGCAGAAACTTCTCTTCACTAACAGGATTCCAGTCGTCTTTGTTCGCTGTCAAATTTGCCGAGAGTAGTGCCCGATCGCGTGTGTTGTAGACAACAAGATGGTCGAATGCAGCCGCGACAGCAAATGCTCGAGAGAATGGGTCAACAG
The DNA here is from genome assembly GCA_000611715.1 of Scolecobasidium constrictum UM 578. Taxonomy (NCBI): domain Eukaryota; kingdom Fungi; phylum Ascomycota; class Dothideomycetes; order Venturiales; family Sympoventuriaceae; genus Scolecobasidium; species Scolecobasidium constrictum. Next base: position 23,929 of record AZYM01000312.1, on the reverse strand, counting down.
CGATTCGAGTCCCAGGCGAGGTCGCTCGGGGTTCTGGCCACGGTAATGGAAGCCTTTTCCACTTGAACTTGATGTATTCGTCATTCAACGGGTCGTTTAGATCTGGTGTCAAGAGCTGAAGATGGCCAGACTCCAGAGCGATGACCAAGATCTGGATGGGATATTCCTGCCGCTCGAGCTCGGGAATGTCAATCTTCGCCATTTGTTCTGCCAAGCTTGGCAACTTTGTGTCGTGCTGACTTGATCGAGTCACATTTGAGCCTCCTAGTAATGCAATGGATCTGATTGAGCTTGCAATGTACGGTAAAGTCTGTCGGTGCCGAAGCCTGAAGTCCACGCTAACATCGGGTACCACTTCATGGATGTGTATGTGGTTCTCGCCGACGAACAAAAGCTCAATGTTGTCCCCACCCGTCAGTCGAGCAGGTATGATCCACTTCGTCATCGAGCTCGGGATCAGTGTCCTACTGAGAAGTCCGATGTCCGGTGCGCTTGGTGGTCGTTGGACAGACATGTCTTGAGGTCCGTTCCTCTCGCGGTCCGTAGCAAGCAATCGCGCAAGCTGATTCATGTTAACATCGAGCACCTCCTGAGCATGCGCCATTGCGGGGGCAAGTTGCAATGGGCGCGAACTTGTGCTCGAAACTCAAGATGTTAATGCAGAAGATAAGAATTGTGATGGTAGTTGCCCACGGTGATGAAAGCACGAAATGTCATCGAAGATCTGGAGCACCAAGGAAGTTCATCGATCTTTTTCTCTTCATACCGAATTCGTCCCGTCTTGCAGCTTCCTCAAAGTCGAGTTCAAGGCGTGCTCTCATTCTATCCCACTCATCGAACCCCACAGCCAGCTTCAGGAGGCGCAAATGAGCTCGGTGAGCGGTGTGATGTATGGAAACTGGGATGGACCGATGTAGTTGTCCGCTACTAGCCTGATTCCCGCGCCTGGAGATAGATACGCGATTCGCGAGATGGTGCATATGCAGTTCTCAGGTGGTACCGCAGGTCCTGCATGTAGGTCCCGACCAGTGACTGGCTGTGCTTTTTGTGGCAACTTCCTCGCCGCGTCTCAACGGGCGATGTTGCGGCGATTGTGTGCCGCGTCAGACGAGATGCAAGTTCTCATGCAATTGAACGACTTTAACAAGATTTGTGTCGAGTCTGCCAAAGCACAGCCGACGAGGTTCAACTCAGACAGGACCCACATACACGGCAGTGGCGTTCAGCTAGACCAGATCAGGCTCCGCAGTGGGCATTCCTGAAACCGCGCAAACACATCATCGCTCCAGCGCGCCTGCCTTGACAGCTTGACTTGAACGCCATGTAGCAGCGCTTCCGCCATGGCTGTCGATGCTGGCGATGCGATCGCCCCGACGCCATCGTCAATACCATCATCAAATGAAAGCACAGCCCACGAGGATGCGACCATGTCTCGGCCAGACACGACCATTGTCGCTCAAGTCTTAGACGCGGCTCATCGACAAGATGTTCGTAGGCTGCAATCGTTGGCTGCAGACAAAGGAGGATTCCAGACGGATGATACCCGGAAGAAAGCTTGTATGTTCATGCACTCTTTTCCTCATCTGTCGTTCAGCACATCAACGACACCGAGCCGATCTCCCACGGAAAGGTGCACAATCTGTACCACGGAACTGGGACCACAACGCATATTGTCCTGTTTTCGTTGCCGGGAACCCGAGCCTTTATTGATGCCCTTAATCTGATGCTGACAGGGAACCAGGGACAGTACTTTTGGGTACAGAGACATGCACATACAAACCTAGCGAGCGAACAACACCTTGGAAAGATCTGCCTCCACACCGAGACGAAGATCAGGTCCGACTAGATGTCAATCGCTCCTTCGTCCACTATCCAAGCGGAGAGACAGAGAAGCAATTGGACGCGCGCAGAGCAGAACTGCAGGCACTGATTGTGGAGACACTCCGGCGCAATCCATCTCTACGCTATTTCCAGGGCTACCATGATATCGTGCAGGTCTTTCTGCTTGTCATGGGCCGGGAGGATGCTCTGCCACTTGTTCGCCGGTTGTCGTTGCTGCGGATCCGAGACTTCATGCTGCCGAGCTTTTCGGCGTCCGTATCACATCTTCAGTGCCTGCCTGTCATATTGAAGCAGGCTGATCCTGCGATCTACAGGATCCTGCCTCCAAACCCTATCTACGGTCTCGCTCACGTCCTGACACTGTATTCTCACGACATATCCTCGTACAAAGATATTGTTCGTCTCTTTGACTTCTTGCTGGCAAACGAAGCGATCATGACAATCTATGTCTTTGCTGCCGTCATCATCTCGAAGCGCGACCAATTGCTTGAGCTTATGGCTGATGAACCAGACGACGACATCATGGCTGTTGTACTGCAAAGGCTACCAGAAGATCTCGATATCGACATGATGATTGGCAAAGCAACGCACCTCTACGAGAAATACCCACCATCGTCTTGGACGGTCCTCCGTTCAGTTTCGAAGTACAGCGTTCTCACGACCACGAGAGATGTCGAGACAATCCGATTACAAACACTGGGCGAGGGCCAAGAGCTCTTGGACAAGCACGCGGAAGAGATGAGCAAGCAAGAGGCGCGAGAGAAGATGTATACGTTCGCAAAGTCGTTGGTGAAGAAGTATCAGCGACCTGTCGTTCTGGCAATGTCTGTCACAGTTTGCCTGCTGGCTGTGTGGGCCAACAGGGACACCGCATCGACTGCAGGAAGCTACATGGAACGTATTTGGGATGCATTGAAATTTGGACGGCCTGCGAGATTTACAATAGGCAAAGAGCTCTGAGTATGGTCGTTGCATGGGATATTGGCGTTCAAAAACATTGTCTGCATGATAGACCGGCGTTCGCGAGATGCATAGAAGCATGATACCATACAGACATGATGGGAAGGGACTGGTTGTTTGCTAGGACTGATTCAATGACATTCCTTCTTGGATGATTGCCGGAGTGCCCTGACTTTGGTCGTGAGGTTTAATGGCGCGCATGCCATCTCGAGGGCCATCTCAAGCAGGTTGATTGCGCCCATGTTGAACAAGATTCAAGAGCCAAGCATCACGATACACCAAAATAGCGCTCCCGACGGAGCACACTCCGTAGCTAGCACGTCTTCGCGTCGACAGCGAACTTCGCCTCGTCCTCGAGGAGACACTGACCATGCTCAACGATGCAGGATCTCATTATTGCGGCGAGCAACGATGTTTCCTTTTCGAGTGGCTTGCTGGAAGGATTCGATCGCTGCGCGACGATTGGCTCGCCAGCGGCCGTGTAACATCGACCTCTCGAATTCTTCCTGACCCAGGACACCGGTCACGAAAGACAGATGCGCCATCTTCCTGAGCTCTGGAAGGCACTCAATGAGCCTTCACACCATCGAGACCGCAGATGGCGTTGACTTGGCCGCTTTGCACATGCTCGGCTTTCCCGCCAGCTGCAGGACTGCATACTTGCAGCCGGCACACGCACGAACGCGGCGTACTCCATCAGGTGCTATGCGTGCTGGGGAAGAAGTACGAGTCTCCAGTCGACGACGACATCTTTCTGGCGATCCTCTCATTGTGCGACATCGATACATTTCTCGCCGGCTTCTCAACAGATCGGTCCATGATCTGATTGCACGGAACATTTCCTCACTATGCAACAGTGTGGCAACAACGACTTTTCCCCAGCAGCCATGGTTGATTGATGCCGCAAAATCTCGAAGGCCCGCGAAAGATGTCTCATGGCTTGTGGACTTGAAGATCCGGCAGACTGCCATCATCCTGGTGGATCAATGCTTCACTCCTGTGGACCAAGACGTATACCAAACGCTCGAAGACGGTGGCATTAATCACCGGTCTGAATCCGCTACCTTGTCGAGGGCTCTTATAGCTGTGGAGATGTGGCAGTGCGTCTATGATGGCCTTCAAGTCTGGGCCGACATGTATGAAGTTGCGCAAAAACTCGCGGTGATCATTCGCACTCCAGAAACACGGCATTCGTCACACCATCGCCCAACCGAATCAGAAACCCAAGCTCAGAAGAGGAAGCTTGGACTCAGCAACTAGCATTCAAGCGCGAGTCCCGAGTGCTTGTGGGTTCTCGAGAAGTGTGCAGTTTGATCTTGCTCGACCCTTCGCTAGAAGCCGTGGCAGTGCGAATGGAACACATGTAGGAGGATGTTGATGACGCTCTGTCATCCATCCTTTGCAGGCGAAAAGTCTTCAAGGCTTCACGAGCTTGAAGAACGAACCGGTTTGGACAAAGATCGACTGCACTACCATCGCACGGGTGGTTTCCGAGTACTGCTCACATGCTCAGCGCATGTGTGACACACTATCAGCAGTGGGGTACCTCTATGCTAATGCCTGGCAAGGTAAAAGCTGGACCTCTGGATGGATGCTTTCAACATGGCTCGTGGCTGATCTGGGCCATTGTCACCCATTTCCACCCTAAGCAACTCTGGCCTGAACTTTGTGACAGCAATGGCAATTTCACGTCTCTGCACGATACAGTCATCGGCCTTTGGAAGTCCCAGACCTGGTTCCAAAGCGAAGTATGTACTTTTGTGGGCGCCGGCCTCGAAGCTGGTCTGCGTTGCGTCCCATTGCCCTGCCCATCACACTACACTGATGCTCGCTTGGTCGCATACGACGTTTTAAAGACCAAGCATGAGTCTGCTGAAGCCAATGTGCCAAGACCTACATTGCACAACCGAGATGAACTTGGAGAAGGACTGGCAAAATTATTCGTCGAAGACCTCGAGCGCATGAAAATGCCGGCCTTCATGTTGTGCAGACAAGCTGGGCGCACTCGCGCATCCTACGAAATCAAGGCCGGTATTTGGAGGAGTAGCTCTTCCGTCGATCGCTTTAGCCTTCTAGTCTCGGAAGACCACCTGCGAGCCTGGATACCATTCAAAGACAGAGTGAGCATGGCGAAGATAAAGAAGCATGCGAGGCGGAATGAGAGGCGTGTCCTTTTCAGGGAGCCAAGTGGGAACATCATCTATACTTTGGAAGAGCTGGGAGCGCTTAAAGCAAGGATAGCGCGAAGAGAACAGTCAAGACATGAGGAGCTTGTCAGGGATGTCTCGAATCTTCCGGGTGCTACTACTACTCGTACAGGCCCAGACACAGCATTCACTGTTCTTCCCATGGAGAGCGCGGCTGCAATACAAGAGTTCATCAGAAACAACGTGGCTCTAGGCTGATAGTACCAACATGAACTGAGAACGTCTGCGTCCATGACTGCTAGAAAGGCGTTTGGCATAATGCGATCCTCTTTGTTTTCTGCAGATGGGATCCTGATCTTAAGATTTGCTTCCACACTGGTCAGTATGGAACTTCCATGCCGGGGATTGCTCACCATCCCGCCTCAAGAAAGCAGCTGGCTCTGTGCCTGGAGCACACAACGCATCGAAGACACCACCTCGACTTGATCATGCGGTGAATGAGTTTGGTATCCAATGATGTGGCCGGAGATATGACCCCTGTGCAACAGGACTGAAGATTACGTTGCAAACATGGGGTTGCGATGCCAAAAAATCTGAGTGTAACATCAACAAATATCCAACGGTAGCCCACGCAGCATACACTTCGTGCTGCAATGTCAGATGCCTGGATACCTGACCCTAATTCGCGACTTCACAACAGGAATACAATATTGACTTGATTCTAAGCTCTCCAAGCCCGTACAATCGCCTGCATCGAAGTCAGTGAGCCGACGCAGGATCACGGCACATGCTATGCTGGACCGATAATGCTGGTATCGCAATGTCATATGATATGATCCCATCTGCGGTTCATACTAATGTCGGTCCGCCGCCGATCCCTAAGTCAGAACCGGATCCTAAGACGTGCTATCCGCTCGAGCAATTCCCTAGCACGAGTTCGAGAGCGCTGAGAGCCGGCCCACTGCCTTCATCAATCTCATATCCTTCCATTCTGTGGACGAGCTTTCGGGCAGCAGAGCTCACGATGCTGTTACAGGAATACGCAGATAACGATGAATAGTGCTCAGATCCCAGGTGATGTCCATGTTAGCATCGAGACAGACCAATTGATGGGATCCCAGAACATGCTGTGTCCGCCCTCAAACATGTGAAGCATGATCATTAGCGCTGGGATCCCATCGTGGTCTTTCATATATGGCATCTGTGAAAGTCTATTAGGATTTTAGGAGGCATCAGAGCCCAAGGCGCCGCAGAACAATGTTATCGGTAGCACTCAGATCCCATTCTCTGCCATCAAATTGCCTCATCTCAGAGCCCTAATGGGATCTGACAACACTTGGATTCCAAATGCTTGTGACCCGATCAGGTCACATCCTGATGGTCTCCCATTTGCTGTCCTGACGACATGCATTTCATGGCCAGCCGATGGGATCCTAAGATATGTCAAGCTCAATGGCGACTGCTAGAATCACGATAGCTGCTCGTGCAATCCCGTTGAACTCCTGATATAACGGCACAGCCCGAGGCTGACTTGGGATCAGAGGACACCTTAATTTGACTCACGAGAACGTACATAGCGATAGATAGTCCTCTAATCCCGTTTGCTGCCAAGGGGCTTGGGATATCCTGGGGCTCAAATGGGATCCGAGGACACATCAATCAGAACGGCGAGGACGCAGATAGCGATAAACAGTTCTGGGGATCCCGTTCGGTGCCAAGGATTCTGGGATATTCTGGAGCTCTGATGGGTTTATAGGACATATTTGAGCGTATTGAGAGTACGCAGATAGCGATCGGTAGTCGTCAGATCCCATTTGATGCCAAGAGATTGCCAAGAGATTTGGAATATACTCACAGCCCGATGGGATTTTACGACATGCGATCTCGATATGAGGTATAGCATATCGCGCTCAAGTGTTCTAGGATCCCATTCGACGCCAAGATATTTGGGAATATTCTGACATTCCGATGGGATTTTACGATGTGCGATCTTGATATGAGGTATAGCAGATCGCGATCAAGTGTTCTAGGATCCTATTTGGTGTCTGGAAACTTGGTAAATTTTTGGCTATGTCATGGGAGATCAGACGGCGGCAGACCTGTATGATGGCAACTAGATCGCGAGCAATAGTGCTAAGATCCCATCTGGACGCTGCGATGGACGCTAGATAAGACTATATGGATGTAAGCATGATTTGAACTGGTCAACGATGGGATGGATGGCGTAGTGGTCAGAGATGCTGCGCTGTCATTACTATACTACACTACTCTGCTTTGATCTCGACTTCAGGATCGTCAAGATGCTTGAGAAGGAACGAACGCTTGAAGTACGTGTTCGGGTGCAGAATAGTGTCCAGATCCGCCTCTTTCCACAGTCGCTGATCCTTCACTTTCTTAAGCTCTGCCTTGTGCGTGTGCTCAAAAACCCTATTACATGCCACGTGATATCGCTGCCCCTTGACCAAGTCCCTGACATCTTTCAGCACATCCCTATCCGTCACCCCACCTGCCTGCAGAAGAGAAACGAGATTGTCTTGTGAGAAGGTGCGATACGGACAGCCGTGCTGCTGCCCACTGGCTGGGAGAGGCTCTGTGAGGAGCTTCTGGCAGCTGTAGGGAGTATAGCCTCTGCCTCGCCTATTCGCATCGCCACCCACGTCTCCATATGAGTGCCGAATGTTGTACTTGTACTCTTTCTGAAACTTCTCATCGGTCATCAGACGGAAAGAGCGACGCCAGAAGATGATGCAGTCCTCCAATGACAGGCCGAGGCCCTTGAGGAACAGTGTGTATTGAAGGCGACCGTAGTGCTTGAGATGTGCGTTCGTTCGGAGGGTGGTGTGGAGGTTGGACATGCAAAGAGGGAAGTGTTGAGCGAGCTTGTCGACATTTGCTGCATTCGGTTGCAGGTTCGAAGGGAGAGAGGAGGAGGAGTCGTAGCCAGCGTCTGGTGTAGTGAATGATCGCGCCAGATGTGTGAGGATGGGAGAAAGGCGGTCGTCTTCGTCAAGGCGGGGTAGCGCGCGTGCTGTCATCTCGAGAGCTTGGTCGAGGCGCTTGGTGAATTCTGTTGCAACAAGGGACATCTGCTCGCGCTGTGGTACGTATGCCATGCCTGCCTTGAGGAAGACTTTGCGATGCTCGACGAGGTCAGGCACCTGCTCCCAATCGATCTTGAACCACTCTGGCTTCTCATCTCTTTTGAATGGCCCGGTGGCGCTCATTAATTGTGTGTAGATGTCCGCTTTTTCGGGATCTGAGACAGTCTCCCAAGCGAAGTCTAAAGACTTGATAAATTGCTTGCGTTCAGTGGAGTCGTCTTGCTTGTAGCGGAGGCGAAAGAGCATCGTCTCGAGCCGCGCAAAACGTCGTCGTAAGTCTTCTGTCGATGAGAATGCAAGACGCAGAATGAAATGTGAATAGTGGTCTTTTTTGCGCTCTTCTTCAAGGTTCGTGCTTCTTGAGCTGTTCGAGTGAAGTGGGAGGTGCTTGTCGAGAATTGGTGTCATGTAGTTGAGCGTTTCTTCGGGTGTCTTGTTGCGGAAAGAACATGTTTCGAGCTCTGAAAGGACTTTGAGTCGTGATATTGCCCATTCTTCAAACTGTTCGAGGGAGATGTCTGCTGTTGGAGGTAGAATGTAGAAGCTGAGGCGGTTTTCGTATGTCGTTTGCTCCCATTGAGGCGCAGAGAATTGTGTACGTCGGGCGGTGAGTTTGCGCTTATCGGCAGCACTGCGAGCTGAAGCGGCGGAGATCATGGTGGTGGCTGCTGAGAATGTCCAGTCAGTAATGAACAAACCAAAAGTGAGGTGTTGAAGTCAGTCGCGTCGCGTGAAGGAGGCGCGCCATCCCAATCGGGCAAGCGCGATCCAGGGTCCAGTTGTCATTCGGTCATGGATCTTGTCGGTCGGTCACGGGAATCCAGGGGTGCTCTAGGAGATCTGAAATCTTGCTGGCGCAGCCGAAGTATCCTTCAATCCCATCGCGATGCATCAAAAAGCGGCAGTGTTCCATGCCGTCATGGGATCTCATTGTCCATCACCAAGATTCCAAGGTCATTTCATCCGGACACCACGCCAAAAGCTCATGGGACTGAGTTACCAGCATGCCTGTGGAGGGTCAAGGTAGAGGCGGAAACAGGATCCTAGAACTCCTCGAGACGTAGTGGTACACATTGTATGGTCTCCGAAGCTGCTGAGAGTCGAGAGCGAGACTGCAATCGCAGGACCAGATCCTCGTGAGAGCCAATGGCGGAATATGAGCGCAATCAAGACTGAAGCGGCATCCCAAAAGCATCAAGCCTTCACTTCGTTCAACCGGCACACGATCTTGGTAGCATGGCGTGCACCTGATGCTGGGCCGGTCTCTTTGCATTCAGGAAAGCCACCTACGCCGTTGCAATCCCAGCATCGCACACGAACGGCCAGACTTCTTGCATGACTGCTGGCGGACGATGGGATCTTAGCAATCATCGAGATCATCCGAGTCATTCCGTTGCGACCATGATCGTGGTGCATCTCAATGCAGAGTTGCGGATGCCATGGAACTTGGTCCTGAACTTTGCTGTGCGATGCCTCCAGGCATTCTAGGACCAATGACGTTCGCAGTCCGATGCCGCATGGCCATGAACTGAACGGTGGAAGGCGAGAGATATCGCACAGGAGTCTTCTCACAAGCTGGGGTCTCGTCTCACGTTCGCATGATTGAGCGGCGTCCGTAAACGCGAAATGTGCTTTCGGATCCCATCTCGCTTGTTGAGACTTGTCGTTTGAGTGCTTGAGCGAACAGCAAGGCCAGCGACTGAGCAAAAGCTCCAGACCCATCCATCGGGCTGTCAAGTCTTCAAGGCTGGACATGCTCCTGGCACGGTCTATGGTGTGATCAAACGAGCTCATCTGTGGTCGCTTAAGAGTCATCATCGCGCCATGATTGCATGCATGTTCGACAAGTGTGTTGTGCGATCCCAGAACTCAAGCTCATAGCCAGCTTCAGAGGTGCAACCGTGGTCCGCGTCAATCAATGCAGAAATCGTTATGTCGGTGTGGCTATTGCAGTTCGCCATTGTGGAACAGGATCTGCCAACATGCGCAATGCAGCTGGAGCATTTCGAAATGCGAGGGCAGATGCTCGTCCCCCGTTCGAGACATCCTCTGACGTCGGTGATTCGCGCATGCTGGAGAAACTGCGGCTCGCAAGCTCGAAGTACTTGCTGGATGGCGCGACAGCGTGGGAGCTCAGCGCTCATCGTTTGCACAAGAGCACTGCTCAATCAAGCTATATGGTTGTCTCCTCCGGCTCCCGAAGACGAGACTCTTGGGATATGCGCGCGAGATCGGGCAATCTGCACATCAAAATCAGGATCTGATAGCGCTCTGAAGCTGAAACAAAAGGACTTACTGGCAAAGTGCACGGCTAGACTCCCATTTCCGATGCAAAAGAGGGCATTTGGAAGAAGCAATCGCTCCGATGATCCATGTTGGCTGTCACGGTATTTGCCCCATAGATCAAAACTGATGACGACGAACGGTATCCCACAACATGTTGAACCTGATTGAGAATGTTCCAATCGACTGGAAGTCCCGAAGTCCTCCCGCTGTGGGACGCTGATTGCTTCGATCTGCCAATGGCATGCCGTGGGAATGGGATCTCTGAACGTCTTAAGCCCAGACACAACCAGCAGATTCACGATTGCCACTTCTGCAATCCCATTCGATGACGATGTCAAGTCAGCGTAGCAAGATCTCTTCGATCCTCCTCACGAAATCGGCTCACAACGCGACCCGGACAATGGGATCTCAGGAAGCATCGAAGCTATTTGCAAGCTCTCAGACTTCGATAGAGTTTGCTGTACTCCTGGAAGATGCCCACGAAGGGCTGTCCTCGGTCCTGTGCCATGGGAATTGACGTGATGATGATCCGTTCTGACGCGCTTCGAACCGGCGCGATGGGCTGTAGGATCCTGGTGAAAGATGTGGACTCGCGCAGCTTCAGGCAATGCAATCCACCGATACGAGATGACGAGCTATATGAGACATTGTACTTACTCAGACCATCGTGTCCGTGAAGACACGCTGTCAGGCCTTGTTAGCGATCTGACGTGCATCTTAAGCGATCACAGACAGTTCATCACTTACACGCTCCTAGGGATTGATTAGTGTTCATTCAGAAATGCAATTACAGTGTAACTCACGACACGCCCACCCTGACCTGTCTCCAGGATCCGGAGCTAGCTTATTAGCACGTTATCAACAAGTGAGTCTCTCTACTCACACGCGCCGAAATGTCGTTGTGCTAAGAATTTAGTCAGTACACATATCAATCCGGACTCGGCTCAGATCAAGATGTTGCAGCGGTGGCCCAAGCAGAACCCCAACCGCCCACATCACAACCAGCAGAAGGAAAGCCACTTACGCGATCCGTCGCCACCGCACTCTCTCGCTGTTGGCGAGCGAACTAGAGGCACATAATATCAGCACAAGTTTACTAGTCTGACAGCACCTCCGAATGGAAAGCCTAATTCGTGCGCATCGGCGAGCTGGCGCTCGGCCGCCTCTCGCGCCCGCTATCAAGTCAATCAGCGCTTACTTATCGAAACAGCATACACATATAGTCATTACCTGGCGGCGCCGAACCACCCAGTCATGCAACCACTTCTTGCGATCAGCTCATACCACAAATAGACCGATTCAATCACTAACATTGAGGAGCATGAGGACGATACCGAGGGCGACGAAGCCCCTAAAAAGGACATGATTAGCAAACAGTGGCCATACGTTGGGATCCCTGGACGAGCGAAGATAATATCCGGATACTCAATCGCAAGATCATAGTCCTCGGATCCCAAAGACGTCTACAGGAAAGTATTATCAATTCCAGCGCTTTGGCAGCGTCTGGTTGACGTAGCGCCAAAGCGCCTCGTCCGGCGCGAATGGCGGAGCTGTCTATATATCACGTACGCGTCAGCCTATATGCACGTAAGGGCACGCGTAAAACCTCATTATGTGCTTGAATGGCGTATCTGATCAGGACATACCTCGCCCGTGTCGATCTCCGGTGGTGGGGACATGATGTTGGCTATTTGATGAGGATTCTACAACGCGCGCGAAATTTTTTTGCTAATACCAAACGGACCGTGCGCGGCTGTCATTCTCGAGGAAGGTGCAGACATGGGACATCAACCTCCAGCTCCTACCTCCGCTCGAACTCCGCTAGACCAGACCCAGACTTCCACAATCACAACCTTAAATGCCCTTCATTTGAGTACCTGCACGGCGGAGGTTTACAATCCATCACGACAATGCCTGTTTTCCTCTCATACTTCCAGCCACCGTTTGGCAAAGTCTCAAAGCACTGGCAGCGATCGATCGGCCAAATGTACCCATTCTCATCTACCTTCATGCGGTCGCCTACCTTGACCGGCGGATCCTTCAGCTTTTGACATGCCTTGGAGTAATCGTAGATGATCTTCGAGACCTTAAAGATCCCATCCACTCCTATCTTGACTTGGACGGGGCCCATCTTCCCTTTCGCCCATTTTGGAGCACCCCTCCAATTGGGTCTGGGAAGCCGGAATCTAGCAGCATGCCAGTCACCTTGGTTCGACTCGGGAGCGACAGCTATGCCCAGCTCCACGTCTGTCCAGCTGACATTGTGTGCCACATTACCAGTTGTGGCTATCAAGCTGGAGTTCCTGCGAGCGTTAGCATGATCTAGATCAAGGAGCGCTGGATCAACCTTGGGACTGCAGCAGCAGTGACGACCTGGAGCGATGGTGTCAAACCGGCTATCGCCGCTATCGTAGTGATCCAGCGCATGTTGGAGTGTGAATGGACTATGCTGATCTCGAACTGGATAGGGCTATCGTGTGATGACCGACTGTCAAGAGCTTGATGAGAATGGTTTCGACTCGTAGTGCAGGATTACAGACAGCTTTTAGAGATATACGACGTATTGGACACATTTGCAAAAGCTTAATGACCCCATCTTGTGACTTTCTGCCGAACTCTTTCGCAAGCGTCCAGCGCGGAAGTAGGAAGCAAAAGCAACATTGACTACGAAGAAGGAAGCTAATCCATGGAGAACACCAATTTAGCAGAAGTTACAGCATAACAGAGTTGTAGAAGACACACAGGACTGCGTAGGTATACTATGGCAGAGTGTGATAAAGCATCTAAGATCTTGCTGCCATGTCCAAGGTCTGGAGAAAGTCTATAATTTTTCGATCGGGGCCTTGGTCCAAGTCATCGAAGACACGTGCTCCAAATTTTGTTGGGCGGTCTTACGCAGCCGGATCAGCTTTGCTCCTCTTGTCTTTGCGATCACTGCGCTCTCCCTTGCGCTTCTTTCCCGGAGTAGCTGACGATATCCCTTCCATTTCCACATCTCCGTCGCCTTCAGCTTTCCATACCCTCACCATGCCGTCCTCGCCAGAAGTGAAGACCACGTCTGCACCCTCGGGGATCAATACGTCCCGCACAAGCTCTCCACCATGCCCACCCACAAGCCGTACCCTGCTGTCTTCTTTCGCCTTTGCCTTCCATTTCCTGGCGTCTGCTGCGTCGGTGGCCTTGTTTTTAAAGCGCACTAGGTCAAGCCATTGCTCTGTGTGGTTGCCTACCGCCAGGTAAGGCTTCTCGCCGGCTTGGTACATGTTGACAACATATTCGCATCCGAACTGCTCGCGTACATCGCCCAGAGAGCACGGAGCTGGATCTTGGGTGGACAGGTCGGGGTTCTGGAAGGCATGGAAAGAGAGCGTCTCATCCGTACCGAGTGTGTAGATGTCGCCAGAGACGATACCGGCATGCTGCAGTGCTGATGATGACTTGATGACTTGGAAAAGAGCCTCGTCTTCCTCTGCCGTCGCTGTGTCGAAGATATTGACCATGCCATCGGTGCCGGCCGATAGTAGTAGTGTGTTGGTCGAGCCCACCGCTGGCAAGAATCTCAATTCCGTGACTGTGTCATTGTGGCTTTCCTCATATTTCATCTTGAGCTCGCCAGACATCCGCACATCCCACCCGAAGATGCTGACGTCTCCTGGCGCATTCCCTTCGAGCTCTGTGCCCGCAACAACAGCTTGCAAGTCCGCATTGCAGTCCAGTGCAGAAAGTGGCTCCTTCTTTGGCGCGGAGAACTCCAACGCCTTCTCACCAGATCGCAAGTCCCAGCCTCTGACAACTCCATCGCGACCTGATGTCATGAAAGTCGTGCATTGCTGTCCGGATTTCGCGTATCGTTTGATCGAGGTGATGCTGTCATGAGTATTGGAGATTGCATTGGCGACCTTCAGCGTTTTCGCGTCAAGGACTCGTATTGAGTCATCCGAACTGATCGCCAATATCTGATCTGAAGATTCCAGATTCGAGAACGATTGTGATCGTGGATCACCTTGTGCGGCTGTGGTTGTGATGTTGTAGACATACGAGTCTGCAGGTAGGCGGAGATTTGACTCCGCAAAACTTTTGTACGTTTTCATCACGTCATAATCTGGAATCTTGCATTCGTATATTGAGTGTTTGGAGTTTTGACATCGCAGGCAAGTCGATATCCTTGCGAGAGTTGTGCACCAAAAGATTGCGGAAGCCGCGAAAAATTGCCTTTTCGGCTAGACTTTCCAGCGGATGAGGGTGCTGTGCAAATCTGGGGTGTACAATAGATCAACGTGATGAGCCATCTCTGCTGGTTTTGAGAACGGATTCCGCGGCCCATGATCCGCTTTCCCTATCTATAGATTCAAGTGATCAATGTCATGACAGCCTAGTCGAAGTTATCACAGCCGATCTTGCCCAAGTTGTCACTACAGCTTGCTGGACCAATGAAGAATCCCGGAAACCAGAAGAATAGCGTTATGCTTCTATGGAGATATTCAGGATGCATTACATTCAAGGACGTTGTCGCCTTAGAACATGACACCTCTTCTGCCGGCCAGACTTCTTCTCATCTTCCTACTGTTGCTTGCAGCGGTTGCATTGTAGACGATGTCAAGAACTCCTTTGCCCATCTCTACAGCTGGATCGACCTCCACTGTCAAGACCCTACCAGTGACAGTGGCTGTAAGTCTCTCCAGCACGTCACCAAACCATCCGTATACGACGCCTACTTCTTGACCCTCCTCAACATCATCAAGAACACCGACAGTCATATTGACCCATCCCGCGGTCGTGACAGAGACCGAAGAAACATTCGTCGCCTTGTATGTTGCGCTCAGGTCACCCTCGACTGCTCCAAGTGAACTAGACTCGTTCTGGGCTACGATACCCAGATCTGCCAGCAAACGATATACGAAGACCTCACTGCGATCGATCAGATCCGAGTTCCATCTCTTCGCCGGACCAATCTCCAAGGTGATTGCAGGGATACCGTTGTCAACGAATGTGGTCTCCACGCTGCCTGGCTCACCGGGATCAATCTTGATAACGTCGGGATATGCGAGCTCAGCAAGTGCCTGCACACCGTCGGCACGATAATCAGCATATGCCCACAGTGGACCGTCGCTACCGGTGCTCAGTGTGTGGAAGTCCACAGCGATGTCCACGTTTGAGCCGTTGCCCCACAGGCCGTACCAAATGTTTCCAGCGTATGAGTTCGTGAGCGTGGCTTCGAGAGGGTCTTCGGCGCCGGGCATGATACGGTTGAGGTTTGTCAAGAACCCTGAGTTGCCCGGTGTGTAGAAGTTGCGGCCATTGAGGAAGTTGCCGTTTGGATTCAGTTGAGGCACACCTATAATGGTGCCGTTGAATGATCCTGAAGTGACAACACCGCTTGAATTGAGGCTCTGAAAGACGCGATGAACAACGGGCTGTATTGAGTGTCAGCGTGCAACTTGCAAATCATGCTGCAATCCGCAGACGAATAACAGGAGCCCAGAACACACGACAGCTATCCTGTACCAGCAAGACTGCCATAGTGTGTTCTACTATCATGGGCTCTGAGACTCGGCCGGGAATATGGGGAGGGGAGTTGTCTGACAATGCCATTGAGCTCATCGCCGTGAATGCTGGCGCTCAAGCTGAGCTTCCTCCCGCTCTCTACGCTATCCTCTGTGCCTCGTGCAATGAAGACAGGAAGGAAGTAGTTGATGTTGCCCTGACTCGTACCAGGTCGCAGCCAGAATCGCGAGATAGTGTTCGCCGGCACATCGGACAGATTGAGTGGCGAGGTCGCTGATACATCGAGGATAGGAATGCCGTCAAGCACGTCGCCACTCGTCGCTTGCGCAGCCGCAGACGCAGCAAAGGCGGTCGCCGCCAAACTAATGGGTGAGCGCATTTTTGCAAGATCAGAATCTCGGCAAGTAGACAGCACGATAAGACATCATCAGCAAGTTCACGGCAACAGGATTTATAGCTCTGCGAATCCACAGCGCGCTGCACTACCGCGCACATCATCCGTCTTTCTCGAAGCCGGCCTCGCGGACCTGCATAGCTAGTACCGCGGTTGAGCGTGGCCAGGCAAAGATAAGAGGCACAATGTGGGAGTTTGGTCAGCGGTAGACAAGTTCGCCACGCTTTTTGGTCGCGTATAGCTGCTTGAACGACATCATAGTATAGAGATAGTGGTAAGATTCTGCTTGGCGATGAGGTTGCGAAGTAACACCTTCCCGAGCTCGTTAGCTTCAGCCTTGGCGGATGCCGGGTCCGGCAGCGGGATCAATGGATCACCAATCTGAGATATTGCAGCCTGAGGCTGAAACTTGGCTTCTTGCCGATGGTGCGAAGTAGAAATGCAATGAAAAGTACCGACAACGAGACGGGAGAATACGACATGTTGTTCGCGATTAGATCATCTCGGACAGCTTCGATGTGCTCTAGGATGCTGATCTTTGTCCAGAAAAGACCGCGATTCCGACCATGATGAGACAGCAGAGTCTAATCACGAGACCCTCGGAAACGATAGAAGGCTTGCAAAAATCTCCAAAACATGAAAAGCAACGATCAGATCAAGGCGTACCCATACAAGACCTCATCTTGTTTGCCAGCATGACCTTCGAATACATGGTCACGTGACCCTAGACCATCCGCGCCATCGCAGTTGGACGCCATTCTCAACTCCGCATTGAAAGCACCGAGACCAAAAGATGAGACATTCGATTTCAAAAGAACATAGAACATAGAAGGAGTATACCGGAGCGGGGAGCATCAAAGACGGCAATTGAACTGGAAGAATGAAGGCTCGCACGACATCGAGTTGTCATGTTCCGAGCCATACGTGGCTTGGTGCGGGACAATGGAGTCGGAGGACCAGAAGTTCGATGAGTCATACGGCAGCGAAGTCGTGGTCATGCGGTGTTGGTTACGATCGCCAACTATGTGCTTATCATCAAGTGTGACCCTGAGGCCTTCGATATCGACTTGCGTGATGCCGGCCAACCATTCTGCTGAGGTGTCGTCTCGTCGAGGCCCGAACTTGTAGACCCGGTATGGCGCATCAGCATCCAGGTCCAGACGTTCAAGCGTGGACAGCCATGTATGAGATACATGCCATATCGTGCAGCCAGAGTTGCTCTGCCTAAACCGTTCGTGCACCTTCAATAGCTCTCGGATGGCTTCCTCAGTATGCCACAGCGATTCCATCACGCGGCTTTGGTGACCATCCAACACACCGCGCGATTCGACGTCGACCATTGTGAGGGAAAGGCTCGATAGCCACGAATGTGATACCGATGACATGATATCGTAAGCCTCGTTTACGTTCTGTGCTGCAGTCAGGTCTTGGATGCATTGCAGGACCATGCTCCCAAGTTGCCGGAGACTGTTGTCGTGTGCACCATGGCAGCAAACTGTACACTCTCTACAGATGATGGTCTCGGTCTAGCACACTTTAGTTCCAGTCGTTTTTGAGATCGTATCAGCAAAGGTACATACATTGAAGTTTGACGTTGCTGAACTTTCTGTCATGGTGAGTAGGCGGTCGTGCAAATTGAAGGATCAATTTGTCAACGGTTCCAGGATCAGAAGATAGATCAAAGCTATTCAAGCGCTGCAAAGACGCTATGATGTGCTGTACGATCCTGAAAAAGTGTTCTGTGACGTGAGATATCCTCCGTGGACGTCGCCGAGCAAAGGGACACCCTGGCTTATGGTCTGCGAGGTGGCGAGCTTTTTGTAGGACCCGGAGCTGTGTAAGGAATCAAGGGTGCACGAATGATCAGCAATGGTTGTGAATACCGTATCTTTTGCAGGCAGGAAGCTTGAATAGCTGTGGATGCTGTTGCGAGCAGAAGATGAAATCGCAAGACGTCGAAGTCCAAGGGGATAAAGAGGGGTCAAACCAGCGGATTTGTCCAGGTCAGCATGTTCCACAGGTGGTCGCTGTACATCCTGACCTATGGAAGCTGAAGATTGCGGCTAACACAATCTCAGCGTCAGCGGATGATCAAGCTACCGAAAGCCTACAGTCCAGCTTCTGATTGCTGCCCAACTCATATCGCCCTCAGCAATTTGCCCCAGGAATCAACCTTGTGCTCGTGCTGTTGCACATTCTCCCATGAATAGGCCCGAGATGGTACTCGCGCTGGAAAGGGCGAGCCACACATCGCCGAGGGGCGCAGTGGTTGGCAGCGCCGTAAAAGTTTGCTGCCGTATGGTGCTCGTCATCTCTAGCGAATAGCAGAAGAGATAGCAGAGCTTCTGCGATCGCTGCAGTATGTACGTGACAGGTCTTCGTGGTTTAGCGCGGCTGGGCGAAGCAGGGAGTTGGGAAAAGCGAGAGAACGCGCGATCTAGCACAACGCAGTCAGCACTCAGCTATATTACCTTTGATCCCTACTGCCAGTCTGTTTACGCTACTCTCCTTGCCCCTTCGCATTGATGCTTTAAACGCACCGACCTCAAATGAGGCAACGCAATGCCAGTTCAAGTGCTCTATCATCCCGTGCAAGTGAACCTCCTTCCAGCGGTCGCGGCCAAGTGCTCAAGTCGCAGCCGAGGGACCCCAGCATGCGTGTTGCTCTATCGTCACTCCGGATCCTTGTTTTGTCTCAACTTGGGGTCACACTCCTGCGCCCGGACACGAGAGACTGTCCAGTAATGCTCCGCTCCACAGCTCCATCGCCAACGCACGACTGTCACAGGCCGGTGATTGACGCAAAAACAGGTTTTAAGTGCCAGGCTATGCAGTGTGATCCGTCAGATGACCATTAGAGGACGGCCATGATCATTGTAATGCAAGGGCTGCGGCCTCTCGTGGCTTTGACCGGCAGAGAGGGGTACACCAACATCGTCCAGCGCTGAGAAGGTAAGATGACCATGATCCGTTCCCAAGCTCAAGAAGGGGCGAAAAGCCCGGTTTCTGACTGCGATCGAGCGACCAATATGTATAATGCATTTCTAATGGGTGGTGGGTGTAAGAATCTGGGTGGTAGGTGGTAGGTGGTGGGTGGAGGTGGAGCTCAGCTGAAGCTCAACATGTAGCTAAATCGGCCATGGCGTCAGCATCCTTGGCTACCTGTGTGAGTATGTACCGTTGGCCACACGCGACGCGAGGAGGCGCATAGCATGCGAGATTGCTGGATTCGCGTCTAGTCGGCATATGTTGAGGTGTGTCATGCTCTGACTGACGGAACGAGAGCAGTCCTTAGGACTTATACCATATACTGCCTTGTGCCATGCTGTGGTCAGAGGCCGCTCATGGCTACCCGTTCTGACTTACAGCCCTTATTATATCCAGGAGTCGTTCCTGTTGTGCAGCCTTTTGTGCCTCGAAAGACACGATAATGTCGTCCATTGACACAAGCACACCTACGCTTTACCACTCATCTGCAATACATGGCGAGGATTCGACCTTGTCGGAGCCGCTGCTGTGGGATCTATTCGGAGGCATTGATGACATCGGGCTCCTCGATAGTCTTGACGACTTCCTGATCTCCCATAAAAAGCAAGTAGAAGTCGAGCCGCAATCACCTGATTATTTTGGTACCAATGTCTCGCTGCCGTGGATCAACAGTCTTAGCAGCGCGCCTTCTGACGACTTGCTCCATGTCGAAACACCGAGGACGAAGATTGAGGGCTGCACTGACGCAGCGGTCGAACACGAAAGGCGAAGTCGAAGGGGTCAATCTCTTGCTCGGTCTGTCGCTGCATTCTCCGAGGCGAGCTCTAGCGGCAGTGAATTTAGCTGTACAGATTGTTCTGAGTGCTTCGATCGAAGATCAGAACTGGAGGAGCATGCAAGGATCGAAGGCCATAAGCCTTTCAAATGCCGGCAATGCAATCAGTCCTTCTCCAGGCGAGATGCCCGGACGAGACACAAGCACCTGCATCAGGCAGAGGGCAGCCATCCATGTCCACACTGTCCAAAATATCGAGGAAAGACCGCGTTCAAGAGGAAAGACCATCTCAAGAAACATCTTCTGAAGGTCCACAAGAATATCGATTTCCCGCGCCGGTGTCCAGTGGCCAATTGCTGTCTCTCAGCGCCTCATGGCCCCTTCAAGCAGTTTGAGCGCAGAAAAGACTTCGCAAGGCACATGAGGGAAGACCACACAGAATATGCATACGACCGCGCGACCGATGCGTGGGAGCTCATCAGGGGCGATAATTGATACGAGTCTTTCATCTCGAGATAAGTGCTGATGCGCGCCCAGACGACAGCTTCGGCACCGCAATGAAGCTGTCGTTGGAATAAGGTTCGAGCAATGGACATGATACGAGAGGTTTCACTGCTGCCCTTGTGTCTTGGTTCCGAAGCTTCCCACATTCATTCCGCCTAGTCATGGTTCAGGGTTCCACAAATAATGCCACTATTACCAAATGAGGCTGCAATACGTGTCAGTGCCATCAAGGTCTTCTAAGACCTTGTCGCATCTCTTCAGTCATTTCTCATCACATTCATTCAAGTCCTTGAGATAGCTGAAATCTACGTCTTGAATTTATCACGCGACTCTCACACCACACGACGAGTTCGAAGAGTTGACCCCTTCATAGCGTCCCGCATGTACGGAATACATGATTGCTTTCGAGAATCTTGTGCAGAGGATGTTCTTGGTCAGCGTACGAACGTCCAGACGAGAAATGGGATTCGAGGACGCGTCAACCGAATCTAAGATGAATAGAAACGATACGATAGCTTCTGTGACCCCGTAAAGTATGCGCTGTTTTGCTGTTTTTGCATGGCTCTTTGTATAAAGAGGTACATGGAGTCATCGGAAGCCTTAGACACCAGGCACGAGCGGCAGTCGCGACCGGCCGAAGAGCTCCCTTCCTTCCGAATCAATTTCTATCTCTTCGGGCCACTGCTCTGCAGTGTGTTTTCCTCTCCCTTTTTCGACTCTTGTTTTCCTTACCATCAACAGCGCCCTCTTGGTGGCTTGTATACACATACATCTTTCAGTGACCCAGTCGCTTGGAACATACTGACAGACTTCTTGCTATTGCTCCCGCGAACAAGACCGAATTCGCACGACAAATAAATTAAGCCATTCAAACATCATGGATGCTTCGATGACTCTCATGGTCGTCCCAAGCGACATCACATTGACCCAGGCCTTGGCGACCACCAACACGACCCAAGCCGTCGGAACGAGCCCACAGCGGTCATGACGGATCTGCCTTCTGGACAGATGCTACGTGATCGGTAAGGGAGAGGGGCATGCAAGCAAGATATATAATCACGCACCAGCCATCCAGCCATCTTGTACAGCATTTGCAATCATGGATTCGAATTAATACACTAACAGATTGTTACAAATCAGGGCTCAATGTGCCTAATTCCTAGACTTGTACCCCGAAGGGCTCGGAGGATAGTAACTAATAAAGTAAAAGATAGACTATCTCGATATTCTAAGATCGTAATAGATATAATAGTCTTATCGTGACTTCGTACTAGTATTAAGAACTAACTTATAACGACTATATAAGGATAGTAGTTGAACTACGAAGAGTTTATATATAAGGAACCCTAGCTGTATATATAACAGTTGGTCTTATTTGTCTTATAGTCTTAGGAATAAGACTGTGAGACTGGTCTCATATTCAGCCTTACGCTAAGCATAAGACTTATTACGTAATCAACGTTAACCGTGATATAGTCTATACATCGTAACACATATTACCGCCGTAATATAGTCCCCCTTCTTAGTAAGCTTGCCCTAAGCTTCGCTATAAAAGGTAAGATGTACCCCTTATAGGCTGTGTTAAAGATGTCGCAGCTTTCCTTCCCCGATTTCTCTAGATACAACGGTTAACCGAAATCGACTTACTACCGTAAATAAAAGAAACGCGCTTTCGAAGAGATCGAGAAGCACAGCGAGATAAGTCCTCTAGCCTACAAGCATTACTTTAAGTATAATATCCGCTACGTGGTTATACCGTCTTCGAGGAGCTTAAAATATACGAGTTACGCCGCGAAGGGTATTAAGTGCGTAAATATTTCGTAGGAGAGCCTCGACCGTATAAAGGAAGAGACGAAAACCGAAATCAAGAATAATATAGATAAGTTAGAATAACTTATAGAGTAGTAGCGCGTGTTAGCCGCGAAGATTACGCGGAAGCATAAGCTCCTTAAACTAGCGGAGGCGCGTGCTAGAGCGAAGACCGTATATCTTCTAGACGAGCTTAAAGAGGAGGAGGAGCGCCAGCGGGTTAATAATAGTAGCTTAATAAACGGGGAGCTAGAGGAGCTATCGCATAACCTAGTATCGTATAAAAACGCCTCCTCCGTCTCGGATAAGGCTATGTAGAGTACGTAGGATCCTAATCTTACCGCTACCTTCGTTTCTCCTACTAGATCCTCGGGCCTAAGCCCGGCGGGATAGGTTCTTCTAGATAGGTTAGGTGGTATTTAACCAAGTCCTACTATCCCTAGAAGTTTCTAAAGGGTTCCTAGGTATTTTCCTCGTGCGGGTATCCCTTCTATTTAACGTAGTACGTGTGCTGACGATTATCCTAGGTATGCTTAATAATTTATTCGACCTCGTAGGTTTCTTCTTAGTCTTCTAGGGCGATCTCTATAGAGTCGTTAACGGGTATATCGGGGTCTACTCGTTCTAAGAGCGAGATATAGAATACCGGATATATCCTTATAGACTTTAGTAGCTCGAGTTCGTAATTAACCAGTCCCTTAGTAGACTTAACCCTAAATAGTTCAAGTTTTAAAAAGTCGAGTTTGCTACTTTAGCGCTTAGTTTTAATATTTCGGCGCCATAAGTAGACCTTATCCCCCTCCTTAAGAGTTAGTCCCGTAACTCTTTTCTTATTTACTTAATTAGCTATTCTTTTGTTTAAAAACCGTATATCAGACTACAACTATTAATAAATATAATATATTTCTTCCGTAACCACGGTTGCCTCTATCGGTAGATAGCCTTTAACATTAGTTATAAGTCTTAGTTCTCGACTAAAGTTCGCGAAGAATAGTATCATCTTAATAGTTTCTTATTTAGTAGTATTATATGCAAGCGCAGCTTAAGGCAGTAATATAGACTAATTAGATTATTCGTCGTCTACGTAAATTCGAAGGTACTACTTAAGTGTTTAGTTCATCCGCTCGGTTTGTCCGTCTATAACTAGGTAGTATATGGTAGACATTACTCGTTTAATTCGTAAAACTTAACAGAGCTCCTCCTAGAAGTAGGACGTGAATTTTCTATCCCTATTAGAGATAATTCGCTCCGGTATCCCGTGCCTAGTAATAACGTTCCTAATAAATACCTTCGCAAGATATAGTATCCCGTACTTACGTAGCAGAGGTATAAATTCCGCATACTTAGTAAGTCTATCTACGACGATCATAATGTTTTCGTAGGCAACTCTATCCTTATTAGCTAATTTAGGTAATAGTCCGAGGAAGTCTATTAAGATAATCTACCAGGGTCTTTCGGGCGGTTAGTTTAGTTATAATAGTCTATAAGGCTTATATCGCTCGTATTTAGCCTTACGGTATAAGTTATATTTCTAGATCTAGGCGAACACCTTTTGTAAGGGTTTCCAGCGTGACCCAGGCGTGACGCCGGGTATCACGTGAGAGCACGTGACCCAGGG